>JAQGBW010000576.1:0-38321 GCA_034698625.1 Julus scanicus | reverse complement strand
GGGACGCCATGTTGCCCTTGTTGTCTTGAAAGGGGGAAACCAGAGCCTGGGGCACCATTGTGACAAGGGCCGCCACAAAACTATTGCCGGTGCACGACGAATACGCAACAGGTGCGCAAACCTGGATTCACATTAAAGAGACTCGATGATAAACTCATTCTTTTTTTAATGAAAATCTAATATTGCCTAATTTTACAATGATCACCGAGTCTATAATGGAAGAGGTGCATGAATCTAGTGAGGATGTGCTGAAAATTACAAAGCATTATCTCCGCAAATATCTACGGAATCTGACAACATGTTCCCAAGAGTTCTTAAGGAACTGGCTCCTGTGATTAGTGTTGTGGCGTCATAGGCACGTGCATATGCACATGCTGTTCTAAATCTCGTGCATGTGCACATGCTGTAAAAATCTCGTGCACATGCAGTTCTTAATCTCGTGTTTATTTGGAATTTGATTGTTCTATTTTTGGAATGTTATTATTTTTGGAATTCTTGACCTCCAATACCATATGACATTTATTTGCTGACTGTAGGGTACTGAGTTGAGTTGAATCGAATTGAGCAAAACTAGAGTGGTGAGCAAACACTGCTAACACGCACGCATTGATAGATTGCCTCATTACAGGAGTCACTCAAGATTAAAACAAGTGTCAGGTCTCCCTTTCTGACCCCACGATGACCAAAACCGGATTTAATCGCCGATTTTATACGTTGTAATTTGATGCAATTCACCATTAAATTTAAAAAATAACTCACATTTTTTCAAAATTCCAATTACTTCGCGATTATAGATCTGCAAAGGCAGCTAGCTCACTTATAAGCGATTTCATCAGGGAATAAGCTCAGTGCATTAATTACGTAAAAATAAATCAAAGAATCGATGAACGGCTATGTAAACACAATTTTGGGCGTGTTTACTACGTGCTTAGTGGGTCTTTCAATGTGATGGCTGGCATCGCATTATTAATTTACTAACACACGAAGAGAGAATTTCTGTGTACGTCAGAAGCGTGTTTACATTAATTTCATAATGTTCAAAAACCTATAAAGTAAACAGCAGTGAACCTATAATCGACATCGAAAACTGGACATGGATATGGGTGAATTTTAGGTGGAATGACCGGGTGAATTTTTGAATGACTCGAAACCCGTCTCGAATTCACATTAATAGGGTTAGTCCATGCTCCATCAACAACCGGATGATTATTGATCGGGCATGTATAGTGGACCACTTGACCTCACTAACACCAGATAAACGGCTAACCTGAACCCTCACCTAATCCGATTTGACCAGAAAATAGCTACGTGAAAATGTACAATCACGGCATCCTCGTGTGCGGTAGTAAACCAGATGGCAAAAGAAATTCATTAAGCGTAGTTTAATTACATGTGTTCGCAATATGACAATAGAATCATAATTAAATTATAACGAGGATAAAATGTGGAGACAATCTTACCCGACGCCAAGGCTCGGTCGACGTTGAAGTAAGCATTAAGGCTCGAATGTCCACTAAGGAAGTTTTATTCGTTGGAAAAATGGGTGCTGATCAACAACAAGGATCCAATATATCCGAGCACGGCACATTGACTCTTCGGAGGATGGGAATGCTGAACATTATTCATCCACTACGACATATTCCCCCTCGGCCAATAGGAGGAGGGAAAACGAAGATTCCGCATGAACTCTCCTACTCTACGGATAAATCCATCTGAAAACGCAGGGATGAACATGTTGAATGCTGGAAAAATAAAACATTGATTTTAGGCTTCGTAGGAAATGCTAATTCGAGGAGGAATGAGCTATTTTACATATAATCTGTGAACATGAAATATAATAAAAGACAAAGCACGCATACTACTTTGATAAAATGCTCAGAAAACAGTTAACCCCCAGTGAATTCATTACCTTAAATCCTCCAGGATGAACCCTGCGACAGGGAAGTATTTTTAACCTTAGCTTTGTCGTGATGTCTAACTTCAATTATTAATTAGAAGTACTCGTTTATTTTTAAACTTTGTTCGAGTTGACATTTCTATATCGAAATTTAAAGTGCTGCAATTAATATTTAATATTACTTATTTGCTACGTCTTCTGAATACAAACTAGTAGAAATAAAGTGTAATGGCATATTTGTGAATTTATCCAATTATTTCAGTTTAGAAAAATCCAACAATAAATAATGACAACAAATCATAATATTATAAAATGAAGTAGTGTGGCAGAACTAATTACTATAAACATTTGTAATAATTTAAATACAAATTTAATACAATATTATTGATTTTTTGTCTGAATTCTAATCTGGAAACCTTAAATCCATCAATCGAAAAAAAGCTATGTACAAATAAATATGAGAGAAGGGGAGAAATTTCAAGTATAAACTACAAAAACGATTAAAATTAACCGTAATTACAGCAGATTTCATATTTTCACTGCTTACTTTTCCAAATGTGATTTTCTTCTGTGGTTGTGAACCATTTGTAAAAATGGTTCACAACAATAAAAATTTAACTTAGTTTTTATTTAAAGTTATGATTAATGAGAAAATATAAAACTATTTCCCAAAAACATTAATTGGGGTATGCTGGGACATGTCCTACTGTACCCCATAATGTTGTGGTCCACTGTACCCCGTATAACCAATTTGATTTGAATTGGGCCTTACAGATAACCACATGGCTAATTAACACAAACTTTAGTTTGAAATTATAGCTGGATATATACACTCGTCAATGGTATATTGCATCATATAATGTTTTATAATTACACCTAGAATAAAAATCCAATTGCGAATTGAATGATTACTTTTCAAGAACAAAAACGTTAACTGCAAATATTTTCTTCTATACTTGTGTCAGATCGCAGAAATTTTGGGGGAAAGAGTGCTGCATACAGCTTCTTTGCAAATCAAAAGCATTGGGTTGCTGATAAAACCTGATTTTATAAAGACGTTGTACCACTGTGCCCCGGTCTCCCCTACAAATTTTGAAAACATTTCAATCGAAGATTTTAAGCCTATAAATGTCACGAAACGCAAATAGCTTCACTCACAAATGCATTTGGGTGACACCAGACACTGGTGTTGGCCACAGGATGTTCGAGGTCAGTCTTCTCTATTTTTGAGACTAACTATAGAGTGACAATATCAAAGTGCAATTTCCATTAAATTGCTTCGTAATATGATATCAGTTGGTTGACTCTTCTCAAGTTGAACATTTTGAAGATATTTGACGCCATCAGCTTTCCAGAATTAGTTTATTCTTGAAAGCAAATGCGCACTTCATGCGAGTTATTAAAATTATTTGAAATTGGATTTTGAGGATTGTGCAAAGATGCAGATTTCCGCAATATTGCTGTTTTTTACACTTTTAATAGTTGAAGCATTGGGATTATGCAGTAATGAAACCAAATGTTTTAATGGTAAGTACGAAAGAACTGCTTGAAAAGTTTCATACGCCATTTTCTGGACAAAGATTTCGAAATAATTTTCACTCCTTGCTTTTAACAAATTATTTAAGAAAAATATTTAAGTAAATCTTCAAAAACCTAAACTTAAATTTTATATTTTCATTTACCGTATGTAAATGAAATAAAAGTTTTTCTGGAATTTTGATTGCACTAATAATTTGCACTTGAATTTTGCTTTGAACATTCTTGTTTCAGTTTTTACAATTTTGTTTCATTTATTAAAATTATTTAAATAAAAATTAGCATGAACATTACTTACTGTAGTTGTTAATCATAAGATACGACTGCGATGAAACAAGTTTCATACGACATTTTCTGGACAAAGATTTTGAAATATTTTTCCCTCATTGCTTTTAACAAATTATTTAAGAAAAATACTAAAGTAAATCTTCAAAAACCTAAACTTAAATTTTATATTTTCATTTAACGTATGTAAATGAAACAAGTTTTTATGGAATTTTGATTGCACTAATAATTTGAACTTGAATTTTGCTTTGAACATTCATGTTTCAGTTTTCCCAAATTTGTTTCATTAAAATTATTTAAATATAAAATTAGCATGAACATTACTTACTGTAGTAGTTAATCATGACAAGATACGGCTGCGATGAAACAAGTTTGGCCAATTCTGATTGAGAATTGAACCGAACGTATAGTTTATAAAAAAATGCTTGCTATTCCAGACCTTCCATGTTGTGGAACTGACCCCAAAGGAAACGCTTTGTGCTGCCCATATCCTGATGGCATATGCTGCGCGGATGGTCAGCATTGTTGTGATAAGATGTCACAATGCCATCCAGAGAAAGGCACCTGTGAAACAGTGATCAAGATGAGAATCCCGATGGCAAAAAGATTTCAATCCGTTGTCCCACTATTGAAAAGAAACGCAAAGGATTCGCCAAAACCAGAGGAAATGTGTCCTTTAAAAAGGCAGTTGTGTCCAGGCAAAGCCACTTGCTGTCCCGGGCCTTACATCGGTTACGATTGTTGTCCGCTGCCCAACGGCGTATGTTGCGCAAACTTCCAACACTGCTGTCCTGCCAACACAATGTGTGACAGTGTGCAAGCCCGTTGCATCGATTCTATGGGCCGAAGCATCCATTGGTACAAGAAAACGAAGGCTATAAACATGTTCAGCAAGAGACCTAACCGAGTCGACCCGAACATGAGAAAGGTGGAGACATTTGGAAATTCAACGTGTCCGACAAATCGCACGTTAAGTTGCTCGGCGAATGAAACTTGCTGCTCCATCGGGGTAAAAGGAAAACAGGGCTGTTGCAAAACAACGAAAGCAGTGTGCTGCCTCGGTGGCAACTTCTGCTGTCCGTACGGAACGGATTGCGACGTATTCACAGAGACGTGCATCAGGAGGACCACTAAAAATGGAACTCATATCGACCCCATTCCGATGGAAACGACATCAACACCGACAATGTTCCAGTTTGAATCTGAAATAAAGGCTGCGGTAATGAACACCAGCACTCTCACAATCGTGTGTCCTGGTGGAAAATACGCATGTCCCAATTACATGTCCTGCTGTCCAACAAACAACACCGGCAAATACGGCTGTTGTCCGTTTCCGAATGCCGTATGCTGTTCGGATTCCTTTCACTGCTGTCCCACCGGTTCCAAATGTGATTTGAAGCGAGACAAATGCATACGTGGAGGAGTTTTCATGCCACTTTTTGAAAAAAAGAAGCCATTGCAAGGTACCTTAAAAACAAACGTTGCAAATTTCTAAACCGATAAAACATACAAATTTGTGTTGGCGAAATTTAGTTGGATAAAGTCGATTTTGTCAGTCCTCTGATTTCGTCGCATTATCCTAAAAACAGTAGCAATGCAATAATTTTAACAAATTTGAATTCTTAAAAACCAATTAAGATGAACATGACAATTGCTTACTGATGTGTCTATAACATTTGAAAACTCATAGAATTTAAAACATTGAGTTAGTCAATCAATAACACCAAAAGTGCCCTTTTTGATCTTAATGAATTAAATTAATAAGGTACATTTGAAATATCAGAACAATGACATTTTCTGCCCATCTGAATTTCAAACCCGAGCTGAAAAAATGGGTTTAGCGAAATAGTAAATAGTGCAGTGCAGTAAAGTAACTGAAGTTTATTCTTCTAGTCGCCCTCACACAAACAACAACACTGCCGTTTGTGTCTAAAATAATGCCTAACGAACAATGCCCGGACAAAAGCAAGTGCCCCGATAAAAGCACCTGCTGTCAATTGCCTTCTAAGGACTACGGATGTTGCCCGTTACCCCTTGCGGTCTGAATTATTTTTACTGTTTTTGCTCCCGTTCCTCCCGATTTCCCGACATTCAATTACTGTTATCTATTTCAAACATTTAGGTTTGTTGCAGTGACCAAATCCACTGCTGTCCTAATGGCACTGTCTGCGACTTAAAAATAGGAGGATGCAAGCCGGTAAGTAAAAATAACACATTTCAAATAACTCTTATATTGTCTAAAAACGACCGGTAAAGAGAGGTTACAAATCTCCATAATTAACTGCAAGCAGATTATTTTCATATCAATAGTTAACAACTGTATCATATTGTTTCCAGGCTATTTCAGCTAGTTTACAAGCCAATTCAATTAGTTTGCTACCACTCAAAAATGTAAGGAAGAAAACGCCATTATTAGGTTTGGGCATTAAGAGACCCCTTACTTACACTTGTCCAGGAGGATTGTTTGAATGCTCCCAAAAAACAACATGTTGTCGTTTGGACAAAAACAATTGGGGATGTTGTCCTTTTGAAAAGGTAAGTAACGCATTAAAACAATTTAATACGAGAATTCCCTTTCCACTTTATAACTGCTTATCGTTCTTTGTATTACATATTTTCAGGGAGTTTGCTGTGATAACAATAAAAACTGTTGTCCTTCTGGCTACAAGTGCGATATGATAAAAACCCAATGTGTTAAAGGAAATTTGACTATCAACTTTTGAAATGCTGCCGAGTGACTAAAAGTACAAACTACTGTACGTCAGTAGTGAATACCAAAACTTCATTATATTGGTTGCATGATATTTGTTGCATGAGAAATAAAGCTCCACAATATTAACTATCGATACAAACAACACCCATATTTACAAAAACAAATTAAGAGATTTTTAAAATCCACAACAAAGTAAAGAGCAAAAGTTATGGCAATGTTGGCGATTCTGCAGACAACACGTATCAAATTGCCAACAAACACAGTTGTGTCAGAGAAGAAAAGATTTAGGTGTAAACTTTTGATTACGACTGAACGTTTTCTAAAATATTGTTAATGCTCGGTGGTGGAGAAACATTCGGAATTCGATTCAAAATCGGCCATTTGCTTACATTTATGAATGCTACTTGCTTTGATAAAAAATTGAAATTAATAATGACATTAGAATAAAATAAACGATAATTGAAAACTCAGAAATTAAATACTTACTGCAGTATACGAGCAATGAAGATGAAAACTTTATTACGAGCGAATTTAAGGAGGCAAGGTTAATAATGAAGCTGGGACTAAGCGTTGATAAAAACCTTCAAATAACAATTCTTTACGAATTCCCATCAACATGATCTGCGAGCTGCTGCAACAACTGACGTCGTCGTTTTTCGAGTTCTTCTTCGCTTAGATCACTATCAGAAGAATTCCAGATCTGCTGATCGAGAGCGGAATAAAAAAAAAAAGGTAAGATTCATCTTGAAATAGATGGAAATTACAAAGATGTTGACGACATACCTTCTCTGGAGGCGGCTCGACTTCTTCGCCTTCTTCGACTGGACTCGGGGTTCTCTTTTTCTTCTTTTTGTCCTTTTCTTTTTCCTTTTCCTTGTCCCTATCCCTTTCTCTATCTCTGTGAGAACCATGATCCGACTCAAGATCAGAAGCAGAGGATGGCTTACAAAAGATTAAAAAACATTAAATGAATAATTCCAGAGTCCAAATGTTAAACGACACAAAAAAACGTTTTTAAAATCACTACATTATTTACCGTCCTAGACATGTGCTTTGACTTTTTCTTTGATTTTTTCTTGTGCCGCTTTAAAGACCGATCTGCGAATAACAAATTACGAAAATTTCCATTACTCGATGAGATTACTTCGATACAAAACAAATGAGAAAATATGTGCATGCCTGAGACCCTCCCGGAAATTTAAATTCGTGAAAAATATATTACCATCATCCGAGTGTCCGTGGTTACTCGAAGTCGGAGTTCGAGACCGTGATTGCGACCGAGAACGAGATCGCCTTTTCTTTTTCTTATTTCGGTGCCTACTGGAACTATACGAGTCATCCGCCTCGGAATCCTAGAGATGAATAATACAACTTTAGGCACAATGATAAAATCAATATAAAAAATTACCAATTGCCGAAAAAAGAGCTTACAGATTGTGAAGAGGAAAGAGAACGTGTCTTCTGCTTTTTACTCTTTCTCGAACGCTTTTTAGGTTTAATGCTATGATGATGACTGCAAGTCTCCTAATTGGATTGACGAGAGAAGGAATAATTAGAAAATACATCGATATGATTATTAAATTAACTGCCAATAATTGCAAGTAAGGATTTGTTACCATCAGAGAGGTCGAATATTCCTTAAATAATTTAACTCTCTCGGATTCCAGTACTATGGCTTCGAAGGCAGGATCAGATTCCAGCTGTTCACGCACCTAGAATTTCGGAAAAAAGCATTAACAATACTTCCATAATTATAGGCTCTTGCTTCCATCAACCAATTTATTTGAACAATATAATTTCATTTAACAATGGTATTTGTTACCTCTTCCCATTTAGCGCCAAGTTCGATAGGAGGGGAAGCATTTTTAAGCATGGTGTAAAATGCTACTTCTAATCGACGTTGCTATAAGAAAAAGATAATTTGCTTTGAAATAATTGGCTCTTTTGAAAAATAAATAATCCTTAGGGCTCGTTACATCCTTACCTGCCGAGCATCTTCTTTAATCCTTTCTTTTTCTTTAACTTCGGCTTTCTCGAGAAACTGTTAAATCGAATAAAAAATACAATGAAAT
This sequence comes from Julus scanicus, assembly GCA_034698625.1. Lineage (NCBI taxonomy): Eukaryota > Metazoa > Arthropoda > Diplopoda > Julida > Julidae > Julus > Julus scanicus. Next base: position 29,818 of record JAQGBW010000576.1, on the reverse strand, counting down.
GAAAATATTATATGGCTTGCTGTCCGTTTCTAAATCTAACTCGTACATACACTGTTATACGTAAGTTTCACATTGCCGGCATCTAACGTTGCGGAACGTTTGTCTTCGCTTATGACGGTTGCAAATTCCTCGAAAGATGTCATTACTTCAACCATAAATTCTTTTTCCTAAATAATAAGCAACAAGTCAACGCCTTAAGTCAATTCAACACACAAACAATACAACTTTTTTTTCTGATGCTTTAGTGCAAACTGTACACACCTTTAAAATTTCTTTCATGATCTTTTTCTCATCATGAAATCTTGCCTTCAAATCTTCGACGTAAAACTTAAACAAATCGAGTGGAGTTGAACCTGGAATAAATACACAGATGTCAATATTTATTACGTTAAAGTGTCAATGATGTGCGTTTTTAAAGTAAGGTCCATTTCAATGTCTGATCTAACAAATCTTGTTTACACGCTAGCACACAATTTTCTTTATAACTCAGTCCTTCTGTCACAATGGCATAACAATTCTTATGTAATAAAAGCATTACTTTCCAAGAATTAATGTTCACCTTTTTTACCAAATCAACTATCGTTATTATGGGTAAACAACATTCGTGTAGTTTGCATTGTGTGGTAAACTACATCCATTCACCTTCTTGAAACAAAAGACATTTGCTTGCAAGGTTTCCACTAACAAAAACCCGATCACAGTACAAACTTCACGGTTGGCAGGATTTTCTTTAGCCACACTAACACGTGACATAAACATGATACTTGCAGACAACTAGCTACTTAATCATATAAATATTCAGTGCACGCTGAATCCTTAGTTTCAATCGGCAGAAACTTCAAAAGGGACCTTACTTTAAGCACGCACCTTGTACAAAAACACAAAATTTAGCCGACGTACCTGGCTGGCCCAACATATTTGAAAAGCGGACATCTCCGCTTATAACTGGAAACAGCTCAGCCCATAAAGACATAGAAGTTAACTTTCCTTGTTCATGTAAACTGTCCAACAGGAGCTACACATAAAGAAGAAATTTCAAAATCAAGCAAAAATTAAACTGATTCCTCGATTCAACGTCAAACAAGTACACATAATTATTACAATAAATGAATCTCTGTTTTTTCGCTGCTGCCGTTTTATCCGCTTTTTTTCCCTCTCCCTTTCCTCATCTTCATCCTGTTCAAGCTGTCTAATATGCTCTTCAAATACTATTAGAGCATCTTCCTTGTCCATACCTGAAAGGGAAAAGGCAGCCATGCCTAAAACTAATTCAGAAATCTTTCCGGAGCAATAGAAATGAGTTTCTAGAAGAACTACATACTCAATAATTCGGTGTCCTCCGCAAATATTGGATTGTCGAGCAACAGCTGTTGTGCTTCTTGCCAAGATGTACTGTAAATTACATTTGCCATGCTATCCAAAATCTCTCCAAGAGCTTTCATATTGCGTTTTCTAAGACTTTTTGATTCTTCCTATTTGAGAAAAATGAGAATTTTAAGTTAAAAAAACTTCAAATCCCATCAAACTACTGTCTCTGCATAAAACATTCAAGCGTAAATTAACCTTTTCTTTCTTAGATAAAAAGAAAATCACATCTTCGTAGAGGTCTCGCCTTTCCCGATCGGGAACAACTTTCCAAAGATCCTCGTCGGCAAACATGATCTCCGCCTTGCGATAGCGAGTTACAGAAGTCATTTTCGGATGACTTTGCAAGTAATGCTCGAGGTCTTCTTTTGCTTTTTTAGCTCTTAATCTGTGTTCCTCCTGCATCGGCAAACGATCAATTTTAGTCAAGAAAAACGTGCAAGGACAAGTTCTCATTTCCAATAAATTAAGAAAGTATTCTTAGCAATACCCGATCTTCCTTGGCTTTTTGAGTTTTATAGGCATTAAACGCTTGCTTCTTCTCATTAAGCTTTTTCAATGTCCCATACCGAGGATCATTAACAATCAGCTTAAGGGCTTGTTCCCAAGAACAGTTATATGGCACATCCTGGAGAATGACATAAAAATTGCATCCAATAAAACTGTTAACGGTTAAAACAATTAAAAGATAGATTTTCCAATCAAAACCTTTTCTCTTAACAACTCCTTGAAGGCCTCTATCGCTTCCTTTTTGTCTTTAAAAACCACTAGTTTGAGCTCCTTAACTTTATTTTCATCATCAGGTTCTTCAATAATTTCTTCTTCACTATTTCACAAAAAAAAAATAAACTCATTAAAAGGATGCTCAATATATCTATACAAAATTATTGATATTAGCCCAATTTTAACGGAATAAAGCATTTTTTGAATGTTTATATTCGAGTGTAATGAATTTATCCTACAGAATTAACAATAAACACAAACTTACTCGTCCTCCTTGTCTTTGGGAACATTTTCAGCAGCTGGTATCTTGCTAGTTTCATTCCCTGGGATTGGCAACTGGATATTTCCAATTACACCCGAAGAAGGTGCGGCGGGATTCAACCCAGTTGAATTGCCACTGGAGTTTGGATCAACATTTGTCACAGGACTACGCAATAACATTATTTGTATAAAGAACATTTACATTATCAATAACATGACTAATGAAATGGCTAAGTTAACATCCGAAATTTGACATACCTATCATTCTTCTTTACTATTAATGTCTTTAATTCATCTAGCTCCGGCGGTATAACCCATCGTGATTCTTTTGTCTGGATGTTATGATAATATATTTTCCCAGTATCGGATTTATATTCTTTCCAAGGACATTGAGACAACAGTAACTGAATAATGACAACGGCAATAAGAAAATGTTACACATGTCGACAGTAATTACACGACCAAGGCTCGGAATTTAATGAAAATCATTTCACTAACCTCGGCACGGCTTTTTAATTCATCAGGCTTTTCCCAAGAAGACTGTTTAGTTACAGTGTTGTAAAAATAGGTTCTACCATCTGGAGCTTTGTGCTCACTCCAATCAGTTTTCTGTAGAAAAATTAAAAGATATTGCGCTATTAAAACTGTTTGATTCTAACAACTATAGATGCTAAACAATCGCAATATCTAACGTTAAAGAATAAAAAGTATACCAATGTGCATATTTACCATATCATCAGTCAACTGCATGGTTAAATGAAGTCATATAGAATAATAGATACATAAAAATGAATTACGGCAAAATAATATTAGCGTGAATTATCATTTGTACAAAAATGTAAGTAAGTCAGACCTCGAGGCAGCAACGTGATACCAACATGATCGCTTATCATTTGAAAAAAATGGTATGTTTCATACTTTCACATATAAATTATTAAATTTAAATTACTGTTAGTTGATCAACTGCATACCTTAAATAATTGACAATTTTTTTCAATATTTACAGGAGTTATAATCACGAAACAAAAATATACATTGTTCAAACGCATCTATGTACATGGCACATCAGCATAATGCACATTAAAATGCCAGACAACTTAAGCAAAACTCGAATTTATACACAACTTGAAAAAAAAAATCCTGATGCAAAGATCACTACCATGAAGTTATTCTAAGCATGATAGAAAAACATACCTTAGTAGGTTTGTCATCTATAGAAGGTGTTGGCGCCTGTGAGGGATCCTGGTTTTCTGGCCCATTTTTACCAGGTGGCGCATTAACTGATGGAGGAGCAGATATTACAGCCGGCGAGCCTAAATTTGTTACAAATTATGTAATCATTAAAATAAAGCTCAGGCAAACAGTGTAAAAATCCATAAATATGCATATCAAAGATATTTTTGATATCACAGATGAAAATGGTGATTTGTAGATCATCCCTGGTGAAAAGATCAGTAGGAATCAGTACAAATTTCATTCTGATATCAGTATGATCGTATATATGTGGAAGATATTTCTTGTTAAATCATTTTTGAAAAGGCAATTAAGGTACATTTTGACAAGCTTCACTAGTGACTACGATTGAAGTTTGTGATGACTTGCTAATGACTATTATCATGGAATCTTATGAAAATGTTTTCTTTGAAATGGCTGAAATGTGATTGCGAATATAAGGTTAAAAAACACTAAAACCTTCACATTTGGTACATTTAATTAATATACTTATTGTATATTAACATCATATAGATTACTTCATCGCGATCTCCGTGTAATTTCCAACTAAATCTAGCCCTCCAAACCGTGACACTGAAATCGCTACTTTTACTTATTTATTTACTACTATTATTTTACGATCTGGTGGTAGCGATTCATCGCAGTCGTAAATTGCAGTCATACAAAACCTATCTTTAACATTAGTCTTCCGAGTGTTCGCCTCCTTAACGCGAGAAGCTAGTAGCGCAATCCAGAAATGTTGATTTCGGTGGATGATACTCAAATATAAATAGATACGAGTAAAACATCTTCCAAAGACTGGAAATTGAAAGTAACACAATTTTGACTTAGCCACAAAGAGCTCCAATCATAACTGACCTGCTTGTGGTGGTGGATGTGCAAATGCTGGAATGAAACCTCCAAGGGGCAATGTTGGCGGAAACTGAGGAGGAGGCACGCCTGGTGGAAGGCCAGCAGGCATCATCCCATGTGGTGCTCCTAACTCGGGTGGCAAAGCAGGTCCACCGCCAACAGGGTTCATGAATCCAGCAGGAATGTGAGGTGGTAACTAAAAACACAATACAATATTGTAATAATGCAATGGGGGTACACTTTCTACACTTAGATTATGAACATACCCCAAAATGTGGTGGCATCATCAATGGAGGTCTACCACCGCTGGCCGGTGCATTTGGATTGACTGCCTATAAACATAAAGAACACATTTTATAACGGATTATGGTTGTATGAAGATGTATACGACCTTGGTCAACCAAGAATTATGGAAATTTACGAATCTATCATCGTGCTCGCTGAGAAATGCGGCAAGCAGCATTAACAATACACCGTATATTCCATCGCCATAATGATTATCGAGATTGATTTAAGTGCCCTCGTCAATCGTTTACGACCTTTAGTATATTATATTGCAATAGCATTTTACAAACTTATATTAAATGCAATAATTTTTGTTTAAACTTACCATTAATCAATGAAAAGACTATCACAACCGGCAAAACAACGCCGCATTTTTTGTATAAAAATGGTTGGACTTGTCATCACCAGATGGCGCTGCCATCAGCCGCAGCATAAACAACTTCCGTAAGCAAAAGCGCTTTTAAAATAGATACTCTTTCCTGAAAGCGCTTTCGGTGTTAACGGGACTCCGTACATAAATACGGAAGCGCAAAAAGGACAAGGAGCGAACCAAAAACAATTTCATTCCCCAAATTAAACTGAAAATTTTAAAAATTCTTGGATTAATGTCATTGATTTTCGAGGACCTCAGAAATATTCTCACCACCCACCTCACGCCCCCAATCGGACAGTTTTTGTGGATGACCCATAAGCCTACAGCCGATTGTAGGTAAGCCGACAGCCAATAAAATACACGGGGCATCGTAATTTCAAAGTTGAAATTTCGATTTGCACCTTAGTGTAACAACGCGTCTACGTTTTGACACTTGGCGTTTGCGGTAAGTTTTGAGTGTTTTATATCAATTTCGGATTCAAAATTTCCCAAAACGAGATGTTTCTAGCAAATTCAGAGAAGCACAGGACGTGCTAATTGCCAATTTTATAATATATCAGTGTCGTTACGCGCTGAACATGCCATGCGATTTGTTGTTGTCATAACATATGATCGGATTTAAAAGGCTCGAAAACCACGTGTTTTTACCAACAGGATCTTCTTACGTACTAATGAGGTAAATAAACGATTAGGAAAAATTCGTGGTGGGTTCACGGCTTAGCTAATCTCAGGAGGCGTTCATTGTCAAAGTAAAATTGACCAGAATGTTTAAAATGCAACGTAAAATTAATGATCAGAAGTTGATGACGCAGTAGAAAATCTTACGGTATGATCTTATGGCCAAGCCCCCAATGTTGTGATTTCATGGATTATGTAATGACTTGGTTATAGCTAACTTAAAGTATAAGATAACGAACCTCTTTCTTGTTGCATAAATTCCAAATATTCAAAAACTGCACACATCCAGTCGTAAATGAGTCGTTGCACCCCCTCCTGAGGATTCATGTACAGAAAACAACTTAAGGAATTTAATATACCACAAAATGTCCATGCAGTCTTGGACTGGTATGTATATGTTGGTATACCAAACATAACTTCTGGTCCAATAACTTCTGGTTATTTGGTGGATGTAGTAGCAGAGCGCTACAGTTTCATTGCTATTTAAAACTTTAATGTTTCATCGTTTTCAAAAAGCTTTTCATCGGTTTATAAATGGATGGAATTTAAAGTGTCAGTAATCATAGTCATTAATTTCTACATCAAATGGTATCTCCTGTGGAATGGCAAGGTCCTAAACTAGAACAGGGTGGCCCAACGTTTAACACAAAGGGCCGCAGAAGTGCACAAACCCGTACGTTGGCCGCAAGTGCATTTCGACATCGAACCCATGGACCGCTGAGTTGGTTACATGCTTGCCTCTCGACCCTAAGATGCTGGGTTCGCTCCCATGTAGAGGTCGGTGGGAATTTTTACGGATTAGGAGAAATTCTTAAGTGCCGACGCCGCGGTCGAGTGGGTTACATGCTTGCCTCTCGATCCTAAACGCTGGGTTCGCTCCCAGGTCGAGGTCGGTGGGAATTTTACGGAATTCCCTAAGTGGCGGCTCTTTCGGATGAGAGTTTAAACCGAGGTCCGGTGTTGATTGTAACACCTTAAAGACCCCTCTAGAGGGGGTGGAAGTCCCCCCCCCCTCGCAGGCCGAATTCCCAGGTAGGTGCTGAATGCTCATACCCTGGCGTTGGTGTTTAGCCCTCTTGTTGCAGAAATAGGCCAACGTTAAAAATCAACCAAGAAAACTGTGTTTAATAATCAGAGCGCTTACGTTTTTTCCATAAAAAACACTGGTTTTGGAAACAAATGTTAACCACTTAACAATAATTCAACTTAAAGTTTTAAGGCTTTAATATTTTGTTTTTAAATGTTGCTGAGGGCCATCTTCTAGGGCCATACTATGCTGAACTGTCAGGGGAACAGTATATTTTCATAATTTGATCGTTAATATAACATGTGTACCAATTAAGAAATAAATCCTTCGCCATCCTGATAGTCCAGTTCAGTCAGTATCTATTTATAAAGATATAGTGCATAACAGAACTATTATTTGTTTTCTTCATTCTCCCAACTTTAATTCTTACCCAGTTGACAGAACTTGTCCATTTGTGCACACAGCGGTAAATGAATAATGGCTCACAATAAGGCAGTTGTCTCTCACATTCGTTTTCACTTCTATGTCTTTTGATGAACTTATTGTTCTCCAATCTATTACACTGGTAATTCTTTTATCATGGTTTTTACTTTTCGACCATTGCTTCACCATTGTCTTCGCTTTTGCAGCATTTCTTCTCAATCATAAATCTCGTCGTCTATTTCATACATTTTTTGGTCGCAGCGCTTAGTTTCTTCGCTCGGCTAAGCACTTTATAATCCTCCTCCGTGGCATTTTCCAATTTTCGCCCATTGAATCGCGACATAATTGGACTTTGCCACCTTCATTGCTTAAACTTACATCCTGTGTAATTAATGTCTCCGTGGCACAAGAATGAGAACAATTGTAGAAATCAATCGTATAGATATAGAGACCCGTACATTGTCCTCAAAATCATTTGTTATTAATCTGGCAACATCTTCATCGAACGATTTTTAGATTACATTCTGTTTTAGTATTTGCAAAATTTGTTTTCCACTAGTTTCTTATAAAAGCATTTTGAAAATGGATTTATAAAAATATCTTCGGATTGCAGCAGTTACTTTACAAAAAAAGTAATTTTTTGGAGTTTTTATGTGAATTGCTAATCGATTATGTTAAGCTATATACTTTACTTGTCGAAAATACTTATATTTTTAATACGGTAGCTGAAAATACTTATATTTTTAATATGGTAGCTGAAAATATGGTAAAAAAATAATTGGTTTTGCAAACTAGTTGACGAAAATTGGGATTCGTTGTGCCCGAAGAAAAAAAAATTGCACCGTATTTTTCGTTATGATTCATTGAATGACGGCGAGGAATTTTTGATCATTTAATATGATGAGCAAATGTGATAAATTTGAAGATGTTGGATGTCTTCTTTTGTCTCTCAGAATGTTCTTCTCCGAACCTCCATTGTTAATTAATAGTGATATGTCTGACATGACGACAACTATGATTCAAAGAACAATTCAATTAAAATGGCATGATTATATTGATTTTTGCCTTATGATATACTGTATTGATATTGACACAAATTCATAGTGCTACAGTCGCTTTGAGTTGCACATGTTACTTTTGATAGTTTCCTATTTTTTTATCTAAATATCCTAAACATTGTTTTTCAAAGATTTTACTAAAATAAAATATGAAATACAACATTCTCAATTAGATATTTAGATAATTCATCGCTATTTATATATTTCCTTTTTTATTTACAGATTTACTCGCCAGCTGTTTGTTATTTACTTCATTTGAGTGAAAAATATTGATTAGGACCCCATCACTCCACAATGTGACATGAACTATGAACTTTGACTCTGATCAGTTGAAGAAAAGAGACGCCCAATCAAAACAACCGTCAATGGGGACTTAGGAATCCTGTGTTTGACCATGGCAAAGGGTTATGTCGTATCCCACGAGAGCGTATCCGTAACCATCTACAACCGCAAGACTATTTCGGTAGTCTTCCATTGGTCAAACGTTCGTCCTCGGAATCTCATGGGTACGAATCCCTGGATCGAAAGGAACCTAAGTTCCTCATGATCAGCGAAGGTGGACAAGGTCCGTGATTGGGCGTCGAAGACATCTTTAAATCGGTAAATTTAAAATATAACGAATTTTTACAGTAATTAAATATTTATTTATTTATTGCGTTTTTTTTATTATATGTGTTCTAATATGCGTTCTAAATATGTGTTCTAAATGTGTTCTAAATATGTGTTTCCTATGTCTTGGACGTACTTTATCGATAACAGACTACACCGGTTAAGTTGTCGAGTAGCTTAGCTATTTGTGTAAACTAATTCAGAAATGTATGGAAATTGTTCATATTTGGGTATATAAATATGTAATTTAATATGTAATTAAATATGTGTTCTAATATGTAATTAAATATGTGTTCTAATATGTAATTAAATATGTGTTCTAATATGTGTTCTAAATGTGTTCTAAATATGTGTTTCCTATGTCTTGGATGTACTTTATCAATATCGGACTACACCGGTTAAGTTGTCGAGTAGCTTAGCTATTTGTGTAAACTATTTCAGAAAATGTATGGAAATTGTTCATATTTGGGTATATAAATAAATAAAATAAATAAATATAACATTATTTTAAGGATTTATTTCCAATAACAGTGATAAGGACATGATTTGAAATTGCCTCCTGAACTTATTGATTATTTAAAGTCTACCATATAACCCAGTAGAGGGAGCAAGTGCCACCATGAAACCACTGTGGTTATTTTAATAGTATGTGTGCAGGTCACTGTTTATTTATTTGTAGGTTTAAAACGTTAATATTGAAGTAATCGCTTATTATTTTTTATTAACATACGGATTGATTTATTTTTGTGTGAATTTAGTTGATATTCATAATGAGAGTTGTAGGTGGAAAATTGTTTGCGGTAGAATGGACTGGTCAGTTTATTAAAAATACTTAATTTTCCAAGAGTGCCATAAATCCTAAATGTACATTTTAATTAACACTAATAAGATTATTTTAAACGAATAATTTTTGTTTAAGATTTGCACTATTTAAGTATATATTTTTGCAATTTTTTTTCTAAAATGCAGTACAGCAGATGCATTATTTTCTATGGGCTATAAGCTATGAACAGGACAATGAGAAAATGGACTAAATAAAAAATCAATACTTTTTTCTTAGCATATCCTCGAATTGGCATTTGCCGAGAAAGTGTGACAAAAAAAAAAGATGACATGAGCTAAATGCGGAGTTGCACTTAAATGCAAAAACTGTTCCCATAGCAACCACATGTTTTATTTGATTGCACCAACATTTTAAACTTTTATTTTCAAATTATTGTTGATGCGGTGGAAAATAAGAAAACTGGATAAGATGTATGGTTTTTCAATTAAAATATTTGGTACGTTTTCGTTTCCGCCATTCAGATGACATTACAAATCTTCAAAAATGAATTTAAATATTTGACTATCATCTGCGGACATTTGAATCACGTTGGTTATAAGGATGTTAGTGGAATTGACCGATGGCACATCCATGACATCCTCAAAATGGAAAGGCAAGAGTTAAAGAATTTCAGTTCTGGCCCACATTTTTAGATTATAATTGAGTCTGAACTCGATCTCGACTCTCAATTACCTTTTTTTAAGGATAATTGAACTCGTCAACATAATTAGCTGTCCAAAAACTGTTGTATATGGGGAATAATTGTTTAGAACATGTCTGCACTTGTTTATCAGGTGTAAGTGACATGAAACAGGATTACGAATATGTAGCTGTTCACTTTAGACATATTTTTTGTACATTTTGTAAGATTTTGGGATGTGTATATAGAGTGAAGTTGAACAAGGGTCAGGAAGTAAGAAATCTTCATTTTGCATTATTTTGAGTGAGTGAGCTCTTGTTTTCGATTCTCGTATGAAATCTCATCATTTCATGGAGGAATTTTTGCTTGTCAAACTAATAACACTGACCATCTTTTATCTTTCTTCAGTAACGTCGTTACGTCCAGTGGCAAACAGAAATCTGATTGCATTTCTCCAACACTCGAGTCCATTTGTTTTCCACATTTCATTTTTGAAAATGCCACTTTTGAGAAGTTCTCAATGGCACGTCCATTTCTGTTCATGTCACGGCCTCTGAAAATGTAAATTGAATAGCAAATCTTGACCAATGTCCATGGCCATTAAAACTCGTCCAATTTCTCCTCTTTCTGCCCGTTTCTTAACGTCGTTTGGTAGCTGTCACCTGACACTGTTGCAACATAATACGAGAGGACGTTGAAGACCTTCGGGTTTTGCAAATTTTCTGATAAAAACGAAATGGACAGCGAAATTACAGAAATGGGATTCTTCAATTCTGACAATAAGTGTGTCAAAAATGATGGACCGTTTTATGGACTCAAATTTGATTATGGCTTTTGCTGCTGTGACCATTGCTAAGAAATGTTACTTTTGAAATTTCTACACTTTGAAATTCTAGTAGGGGAGAGATTTTGATGCATCTGAGATCTAGGGTCAAAATTTGAAACATGCAAATGGCGAAAATCTGATTGATCATAACATATTGAAACGAAATCCATCGAGAAAGTTTTGAATTTTAAATCTTTGCTTTTATGAAGCATCTATAAAATCAGTTTTGTGTTAGGTGTTCAAATAGTCAGGAAAAAAATAATAGGAATAGGTACTTGATTTTGGAAATTCTCTGGTAAGCAATAATGTACTGTTTAGCAGTGAGACTTTCCAAAAATTAAACGGAAATTAATTATATTATAGAAAAAAAAAAACTTAATTGGTGACTTGATTCATTTTCAGCCAAATTTTAAAAAAAATTGAATCTGAAGGAACAAATTTGCCAGAATTAAACTAATTCTATACAAAGAAAAAGCAATTTTTTCTTTCTTGTTGTACTTTCCCATTATCTATAATCATTTTTTAGCGATAATTCCAATTTCATTATTTACTGCAAAATTTTGAATTTTTCCCTCAAGAAATTGATACCTTTGCCATAGAGTAACAATAGGCTTTTTATGTATTTAAATCAGCTTTTTTTCCTTTCTTCACATACAAATTTGAGGTCATTATGATTTGCGATTTTATTTTAGAAAATATTCAGGATCTTCTCAACTTGCAAAATAAAAGCCAAACCGATTTTGAAATCATTTTAAACATACATCACTGATGAGGTATTGAACAGAGGGGGCGATTTTAAATTGACTTTTCTCGATGCACTTTTATAATAAGATTTGGTAAAAGACGCCACCTGATGCAAACTTTCAGACTTATAGCAGATTGAATACAAAAAAGGCAATGAACGAGAACTGAAGACGACATAGTTCAGAAAAAATGTAGTTTTATGCCACAAGGGTTCCAGTGAACACAATTTGGGAAAATGCTGTACTAACTTCACACTATTTAGAACAATAAAAATTCACAGTTGCCATTATTGGTTGGTTCTGTTTTTGTGGAGTTTTAAGGTCCACAAACATCTATAGTCATAGAGGGCTTAAACATTTATAGGGATAGCCCCGCATACACTGTGGGTCATAAAAAAGTAGAACCCAATAAAAAAATCACAACTTCGGGAAAAATTCTTCGATTTAAATAGAATTTGGCATTTATATAGAACAATAGTGTTGGAACAAAAATAAATTATAAAATTTGCTCCAAATGTTCCCCGGTGGCCTTTACACAAGTCCGGAGTCTAACGCTCCATTCTTTGATTGATGAATCGATTATACGCTGGCCGAGTTCAATCCAAGTTTTCTTAATTCGTAGTTCTTCGATATTATTAAACCTTTTCCTGGAGAACTCCCCAAATTTTCTAGTCCACTGGATTCGAGTCCGGACTGTTTGGTGGCCGGTGGTTGCCACAGTTCAACTGTTTCTCGAGCACGGTGAGCGGACGCACCATCTTGTTGAAAAATGAAACAAATCCAAAATTTGTCACATGTCCAGAAGATGTTTTTTGTTCCTACATTATTGTGCTATGTAAGTGCTAAATTTTATTTAAATCGAAGAATTTTTCACATAATTGTGATTTTTTTAGTGGGTTCTACTTTTTTATGACTCAGTGTATATTTACACGAATTATTAGGCTACTCATGGGCCAAATTGTGGCTCTGTGGTTGAAATGTGAAATATCAATCTATCCATGATGCTTCATAAAATAGATAATTTAAATATGTTAGGCTCTTTGTTATATTGTTTCGCAAAAATTTTCATCCGAAGGCTCCAACTGATAAATTTACCGGTTTGCATTTGAAAAAACCATAACGAAATTATTAACATATTAACACAAAAATTAACGGTTTTTTTATTACATTTTTATTCTCCCTAACGAAATGAAAGCTATTAAAACTTGTGTTATAATTTCTTCCATCCAATTCTCGTTAATTGCTGAGCCCGTTAATACCCGATGAGATAATGAAATAAGTCTACCATCAATTAAATTCTCGTAATTTCTTTCCCAATATTTGCATTAACACACACACGTATTTTTTTATCCATCGTCTACTTGCATGGCTAAGGTCGGAATTTTTCATAATGTTACTATGAGATTTTCTCCCCCTCACATCCTCACATTGTATGAATGTGCCTCGATAAATCTTTGCAACATTTTCTCGTATTTTTTAATTAAAAGCCCAACGATCATTAATAATACATGTAATCTGCGGATGCTGATTATGAAGGCGAGCAAAAACCTAATTGCCCCATGCACTATTTATGCAACGTATAGTTTTTCCACAAAGACTGAATATTTTTTTTTTTTGAATGTAATTTCTGAAGATAATGAACATAGCATAATCACATGTCGGAAAAAAATGTTTTTTCTTACTTGGTTTTCGTTCAAAAAAATTCCACTTTATTTAATAATCGCCAGTATTTGCTGAGAATAATTACATCTAATCTGGCACTAATATACAATGCGTGAAATATGCGTTTTCTTTGTGGTTGGAAACATGGCTGAGGATTCAAAAAACATTTTTCAACCTTAATTAAAAAAAAAAATTGAAATTCATCAACCATAATGAGGGCACAGATAAAAGTTTTCTGTGTGGAACTTATCATATTTGCGAAATTGAGGACTTGGACGAAATTTCCTTAAAATTATTGTCACTAGGGTTGTCATATCATGTGACTGACAAGTTCGTTTAACCCCTTGTTATCAAACTAGAGATATTACCTTTGATGGGTTTCACCATGGTCAATTCTTAATCGACCGTTAAATTTTCATCCATTTTTAAGACTAAATATTAAAAAATAAACTAAACAATATTCCCTTAAAATCACTGTCACGAATTTTGTCATATCAGGTGACTTGAGCCTCTGTTATCAAACTAGAGATACCATTTTTGATGGGTTTCGCCATTATCAATTCTTATTCGACCGTTAATTCTTTATCCATTTTATGAGCCTTAAGATCATTAAAAAACTAAACGAATCAAAATTCCCTTAAAATCACAGTCATATCAGGTGCCTGACACGTTTTATTAAACAAGAGATACGATTTTTGTTGGGTTTTGCCATGGCAAGCTCTTAATCGACCATTAAATTTTGTTATTGCAAAAAGTTTTCTTGATATAGAGAAACGATTTTTGGTGGGTTTCGCCATGGACAATTCTTAATCAACCGTTAAATTTTCATCCATAAAATGGATGAAAATTTTTAATGGTTGACAATCTTTTTGACAGTGATTTTAAGGGGTTATTGTTTCGTTTAGTTTTTAATGATCTTAAGTTTTGTAAAATGGTTGAAAATTTAACGGTTGATTTAGAATTGACCATGATGAAATCCACCAAAAAATTTATCTCTAGTTTGACAACAAGGGGTTAAATCAACTTGGCAGTCAATAATAATGACTTAAGATCATTAAAAACTAAACGAAACAATATTCCCTTAAAATCACTGTCACGAATTTTGTCATATCAGGTGACTTGACCCTCTGTTATCAAACTTGAGATACCATTTTTGATGGGTTTCGCCATTTTCAATTCTTAATCAACCGTTAAATTTTCATCCATTTTTAAGACTTAATTTAAAAAACAAAACTAAACAATATTCCCTTAAAATCACTGTCACGAATTTTGTCATATCAGGTGACTTGACCCTCTGTTATCAAACTAGAGATACGATTTTTGATGGGTTTCGCCATGTCCAATTCTTAATCAACTGTTAAATTTGTATCCACCAAGATTAAAATTTACAGTCACGAGGGTTTTTACATGAAAAACTTTCGTAATTGCCCCTGTCTGTGTAGGGGTGATGTAAAAACACGAAGGCCGCAATTCTTTTACTTTTCCTCCTAATATGGCGTATGTTCTCCGCATAATTGACTGTTGAAGCTTCGCACAATGCCTTTATAAATGAAGTTTTATGTACGTTTAATTAAAACCGCTTCTGCCGTCTATTTTTTACTGTAATTAAGCAACGAGGGGTGATTAATTTTTCATTCATTTATGCAGTTTTTTCGCTTATTCCCCCCCCCGATGTATTTGCCAGCCACAATTAGGGAAAGTTGCGAGGGGTTGGGAAGCCACGCAACTCTGTTGAAATTGGCATTCAGATTAATTTTAGATTTCTCAGGGATGCATTTGCAATGGAGTAGAAATTCTTCGTTAATTAGCCGCGACCACTTGATTTCCGGATGCAAATTAGCGCCTTTCGTTAGGCGTTTAAACTAAGTTTTCAACGCTTTTTTTATTGCTGTGTTTTGCACGATGAAATACTAGGTGCAAAATGTAGGCTAGTATGGGGGTCTACTATAGTATAAGACACGCTTATGCAAATGCCTCCTAATTACATTACTGCAGTCTCGGTTCCGTTTTATAAGCAGCTAACAAGATTATTCAAGTAAAAGTTTTCAAGAAATATGAAGCTCGGGGTGCTTAAGCAAATGAGTGGCAAAAGGTTACTTCAATTTCTAATGGAGTGGAGGAAAATGAAAATTAGGGGTGTTTGTGTCCACCGAGGCTAGCCCTCACACTTACAAAATATTAGAAACTGATGGAAAAAGCTTGTGGTTGGTTTGCTTTTTATTAGCAAAGAAGCTGTATGCAGCACTCTTTTATTAACCAAAATTTCTGCGATCTGACACAAGTATAGAAGAAAATATTGCAGTTAAAGTTTTTGTTCTTGAAAAGTAATTATTCAACTCGCAATTGTAGTTTTATTCTAGGTGTATTTATAAAAAATTAGTAATGCTGCGATATACCATTGAGATGTATATATATGCAGCTATAATTTCAAACTAAAGTTTATGTTGATTAGCCATAAGGTCAGCTGTAAGGCCTTATTCAAATAAAATTGGTTATACGGGGTACAGTGGACCGCAATATTATGGGGTACAGTGGGACATGTCCCAGCATACCCCAATTATTGTTTTTGGAAATATTTGTATATTTTCTCATTAATGATTACCTTAAATAAAAACCATGTTTAAATTTGTTTTAAGGTAAAAATGGTTTACAATCACAGAAAAAAAACACAATTGGACAGGTTAGCAGTAAAAATATAAAAGCTGCTGTAATTACGGTTCATTTTAATCGTTTTTGTAATTTTTACTTGGAATTTTAAATTGACGTGCTGAATTAAACACAATTAATCAATGTGGTGTTCTTTTTATTGTAAAATTTGTCTTAATTTGGCGTGGACCACTGTACCCCATGCCAAAAAAACTAGTAGCTCTAAACGATTACAAAATGTATACAGATCCTGAAGGCTTGTGTATTACTGTGTTACATTCTTTTAAAATGCTTCAAGTTAAATGTTCTCTTCCCCCCCCCAAAAAAAATGAATTCTAAAAAGTGCTGTGCCCCGGTCTCCCCTACATTTCGACCTTCCGGGACCCAGTTTACAAAAACATTCCCACGATTGTCAAAGAAAACGACAATCATGACCTGACTGATTTGCTATCTAAGGTAGATTGTTTAAATTCTATAAGTTCTGGTACGGAATTCTATAAGAAATGTAACCATGGTAACCAAGAAACCTAGCCAAGAAACCCATTTTTAGTTCGATATATAGTTACAAATTTGTCACAAAAACAATGGGTGAGCAATGTTCATTTTTTTGTAAAATTCACCTTAGCTTAAAAAGTTTGTACTTGAGCATGTGCTCCATAAGTGCCAAATACACTTTCTCACACCCCTTGAAAATTTACTTGAGTCAGTGTTATTTCCATGTTTCTAGCCTACGAATTTGTATACTTAGTAGCATAATTTGGAAGAATTCTAGACATGGTTTCCAAATGACCAATATTTATTTTCAGATTAAACTTCTCTCAGTTTCTAGTTTATAAATCGTCCCTGATAAAAAAAACTAACAACAATTTCATGTTTGCATCTTTAAATTTGAAAATGTTGCGAGACACCTTGTAGCCAGAAGTTTTCGTAATTAACTGGTGGCATACATTGGCTAAACCGAAGTGTTTCTGATAATAGGTTTGTCTTTTGTTGTCAAGCGAAATGTCAGGAGAAATTTTCACTTTTGCGAGAAAATAATTACGCCATGAGCCTCGACATAAACCCTCGCAAATTGAGGAACCCGCGTGTCGCTAATTTCAAAATAATCAAGTCAGAAATTGAAAATGGATGTTTGGGTGTATAAGTTAAGCCTTACGTTAAATAGGAAATGGCGCTTCCACCAAAAAGCCACGAGTAATTATGGATCTACTTCCCAAATGCAATTGCCGGATTTTTTTATTATTATTATTTTCATCTGAAAATTAAGTTGGAGCTAGTTCAGCCCCAGGTTTCCTCTTATGCATTTGTTATATAGGAATAACACGTACTTGTTTCATTTAAATTATCGAAGAGGGAGACACTTTTATGAAGGAAAATGAATCACCGTCGACCCAATTGTTTTATTTTCATCTTTCCTCCTCACTAACTGCAATTAAACGAAAGATTTGCAATTACAATCCATCGACTCGTTCAATTGAACTCCCTTAAAATCGTGAACATGATTTTAATGAAATCCGGGGTGATGGTCGGATTTAGTTTGCCAATCTACGTCATTAAAATGTAAGACTTCGTACAACTTTGTAAACATGAAGTTTTTCTCCTTCTCATCCCCCCTCCACCCATTCCCAAACAGAAAATAAATTTACAGCTCATAGCTAACATTTCCAGTTTGTTTAAAAAATAATCTTTTTATTTACGAGAAGCGGTCAAAAAGTCGTGCATATTCGTTTATTATTCGGAAACCAGATGTCGTACAAAAAAACTGAAATAGCCATTTTAAAGAGCAGGGAATTGTGGTTTTAGGTCATTACATGACGCCACAATTCATTCAGAATTTCGAACAAACTATCAAAAACAAAATGGCGTCTCACTCGAAAGCGTTCCCACGAGAGGAATTACGAAGTGTTATTCGTTTTTCAGTGTTGAAAGGCATGAAACCGAGTGAAATTTACAGTGAAATGTTAGGAGTTTGTGGTGACAAATGTGTTTCACGAAGTACTGTACTGAGGTGGCGTTTAAACTTTAAGAAAGGACGCGAAACTGTAACTGACAAAAAGAGAAGTCCCCATTCTGCCCATGTCACAGCCCACAAATTTAACATGTTTGGGTGGAAAACATCGAAACATCCGCCATACAGCCCCAAGACATTTCACAAAGTGACTTCCATCTCTTTGGTCCACTAAAGGAACACTCGAGTGGTCAAAAATTCCGAACAGACGATGATGTGAACTTCCGGTTCGGCAATATCTGCATAGCCAACGTAACGCATTTTAAGAGAGGGGTATAAACAATCTCATCAAACGTTGGAATAAATATGTCAACAAACTCGGGTCCAAGATTAAAAAATAGCAAATTTCCTGCTCATTAAAATGGCCATTTTAGTTTTTTTGTACCACATCTGGTTTTCGAATAATAAACGAATATGCATCACATTTTGACCGCCCCTCGTATGTTAACTACAAGTCCATCTTCAAATTTATACCTACATTTTTGAATATTAATACGAATATGCACTTAGCACTTGGTTTACGATTATTGAACTCTAAAAATTATATTTCATAGCCTTGACATCATTGATGTTATTATTATTTCCCCATACCGATAACATAGGACAGACGAGGGAATAAATGAACTACTATTTATTTAGCAAATTCGTAGGCTCGAAATCTTCTGGGGTTATCATGATTTTATTTCCTAACTTATTTTACATAAAAATAATCAGCCAAGTTTGTGAAAATGCCGAAGCCGAAATTGCAATCAATAAGGATGTGTACAATCATAATTAGAAACGGTGAATGCTGAAAAACATTAAAAATTGAATTATGTTTCGGCTCTTATAAGGTGAGAGCGAAAAAGATTTTTTTCACCATGTTGTATTAAAAATCTATCTTGTTCATATTAGCTTTGACGGTGATTGAATAATTGTTTCTTCCTCATTGGTTATCCTATTTTCAAAATAATCTCAGACTTAATTCAACCGAAAGGCAATTTCCTTTTAGCTTCGTGCTATTTTCACATTGCTAATTCCGAGCAGGTTAAAACGTACAAACAACTTATTTGAGATTTTTCTTTTCCTACGCTTTATTTTCCTTCTTATTAATAACGCCGAGCAAATGAGCCCGAACGTAAATGATAGAAAATTAAATGAATGAGTTTTCAGGAAAAAAAGGAGATAAATGAAATTACGAGTGAAAAGGAAATTGTAATTAACAACACCGATTGAAATGGTGACAATACTCATACGCTTAGGGAATCTTGTTGCTCACCCTCTAGGCATTGGACGATGGCGCATTTTGTCATTAAGTTGAAGGGAAATGATAAACAAGAGTAATTTATCATAATTATTAACTGAAAACTTTGCAAAAGTTAAACATCGTAAATATTGAACATAATATGCAGTGAATGTAGCTTGCGTGTATTCAGTGATTGCCTACTTTTAAGGGAAATCTGAAATTGAAGGATTTATAACTTAAATTAGTTAGATATGAATTATAGTGGAACCTCAGTTTACAAACTTAATCCGATCCTTAACCCTGTTCGTAAACCGAAAACTTCGTAATCCGAATAATTTGTTCCCATTGCAATTAATGTAAATCCAAATAATGCTTTCTTTGTCTTAGAAAGGTTTTTTTTAATATGTTATGGCTTTCTGTGTGAAAATAATACAGAAAGAAAGTAAATATAAGAGTAATATTAGAAGAAAGCAGTTTAATATATACATGATTTCCAACATTATGGGAAATAAAGACACCCACGTGGTGTCGTCATGCTGACGTTGCTCTGAATCAAGTTCATTCGCAGATTCTGTTTAAGAAGTTTATTTTAACAAACATTGTTTCCATTAGAAAAAATTGTATTATTCTACTATATTCTATTGTTAATTATATGATTTAAGCCTGAAATCGACGTCAACATGGATTCTCAGCCATTGCATCTGCAATTGGCGTGGATAAAACAAGAGACGAACTTTTGCCATATTTGCAATTGAGGCTATATCCTCGAAACTATTATAGATTTTCATTTAAATCCTTGGAAATCATAACACATTTTTGATGTTTCTTGTTTTTAGTAAAACTTATCCATAACAAAGATGTTCTGCTGAAACTAGTAAAACAATCGCAGAAACTCGGACCTTTAATTGGTGGTCCAGAGAAATGTGACCGTGAACTGAAGCATCGTTCGTAAAGCGAAACAACAAATGGTGTTCGTAAGCGGAGACGTTTGTAAACCGAGGTTCAACTACATAAGGCTTCAACGTTATAATTCATAACTTTGCTTGAATATTCTTGATTAATACCCGATTAGTACTATAGTAATATAAATATAAGTTGAAGGAAAATAATAAGAGTAATTTCTGATAATTTTTAACTCAAAACTTTACAGAAGTTTCATCATCGTAGATATTGAGCAGAATATTCAGAGAAGGCTGCTTGCATGTATTCAGTGATTTGCCTACTTTCTGGGGTGTCTGAAAAATAATGCTTCACGTTATAGATAGCTGAATGGAATTTTATAAGACATCAGCCTGATTCTTGTTATGTTTTCGCATGTAAAAACCATTTTTAATCGGTGAAAACCCCAAACGGAGTTTGGCTCAACTTCGTTATCAATGACGACCAAACGATGTACTTGCTTATCGACTTTTCCCTTGACAAATACTGCGAACCATTAAAATCGCAATCAGCACTCTTCGTATTTAATTTTAATAGCAATCTGGCAAAAATAAAAGGACAAAATAAAATCTGGAAATAAAAAAAAAGCAAGCGACGGTAATCATCCTAATGGGTTCTCCGAAGCTAATGGATGACACTTTCATTATAGTAGGACGGGTCTTTGAATGGCAAACTCGATAGACATTTGGCTAATAACAATAACAACAATAAGGCGTTATAAGTGACGCCTCGTTCCCATATGCGCATTACGCGTCCTCGAATTAAGATTCTTGGCGAAAACAAATAAATTTCGCGCTGATTTTAGCGGAAAACTCATCAAGATGAGGGCGAAAAGGGCAATAAAATATGAGAGAAAAATTAATGACTCGGTGGAGGGCAAATTGAGTAACTAGTTGTCTAGCCTCATCATCTCAGTTTTTAATGATTTCTAGCAGTTTGATGAAAATCCACTAGATTTCATGATGGACTGTTATGGCGTTACAACAGGGTCAAATTATTACAAACAAGATTCGTGACTATTAATGAGCAAATTTTGATGTTCAACAAGCTCCACATTCAACTCGGAACAAACAAACTTGAAAACTTAATGATCTTTGTAGGGCAATCAAAAAAGAATAGTCTGACTAATTAGCATCTTCGACAAATCGCAAAACCTAAAATTTAAATGTGTAATTTTTTAGAATCATCATATTTCCAGATATCATATTGTGGTTATTTTCGTTCATTCAAAATTTTCTGGTTTATATTTTTTTTGTAATTATTCTTTCTAGACTTTTAATTGCACTGAAATTCAAATAACTTAATATCCAATTAGTTGATTCTGTTAAATAATTAAGAAAACGATAAATTTTCAATATTGGCAATATTTTCAAAATGTTTTTCACAGTGCTCTGTCTTCTAATTTTACTAATATTACCTATAGATTGTACAGATTTTTTTTGTTGTAGGCCCAAATACATCATAAATGGCGCATGAGGTATATTGAAGGTAAAAAAGTATATGACGATCATGTAGGGAGGGACATTGATGGATTGCATTGCATCAATCATGAGTTAGCTTATTCGACAATTAAAACTGGTTTTTAATCGGTGATGACGAATGAAAAGAGCCGTTTATCGAGCTGAATCACCGATGATGCTAATTGATAAAAGTCCCCAACACAAAGAGTATTTCTATTTTCCGTTTGTTCAGACTCCTTCATCATCAATCCGTCGTTTGATCCGTAAAGCGCTACTAATTTGCATAAATGAAATGCGCAATCCTAACTTCTGTGATTGAATGAAATTATATGACTTTGGAAGGGCGGTGAGCGAATGCTAATTACGCTACTCTAGTACAAGTTAAAGTGATCAGGATTGAAAAATGTGAACGATTTGTTAGCCACAGACCCTTGTAATGACTGCCATTATCCCAAATCAAGCCTCATTGTCAGCTTTCTGTAAAGCGTGAAAAATGGGCTTCAATTAGGCCGCTTTCGCGCATATTTATGCAAATGTAATCGCGCACTCTCTTGATTGCAATTTGTAAATGAACCGACCAATTTATAATTGCTTTAAAATGGTTGACAACCCTTATCACCATACAAGTAGCTTCTTAGCAGAAAATCTGTTTTGTGACGTCACAGTCACGTGCATTCTTATGAATTATGCACGTGGCTGGTTTTGGTCTCGTGCACACGCGCTGTTCTTCTTAATCTCGTGCACGGGCTGTTCTTTATCTCGTGATTTTAGGAATTTCATCGTTCTTTAATTGGAATTATGTAAAATTGGAATTCAGTTCTGTTCAGCTTCTCTTCACTTCATGTTAAAATAAATTGTTTACGAGTAACTTATTTTTGAATACAGTTTATTTCAAAGTTATAACATTCAAAAAATGACGTCCTCAAGAGGAGGGTAGAAGACGAGGTCTGCTGGCATATGGACACCATGTGGACAGGTTAGAGGGAGTGAGGAAATCCATTATTTTACGTCCACTAATGATGGTATTTTTCAGTTTTTGGTTTATCTATTTAATTAAGTTTTAAAGATTAGTGAAAGAGGAAAGGGACACCAGAAGAAATTTGTCCCCAGTCCCAATTGTATTTTAATTTTTAAGACCTCGGGAATTATGCCTAAATTTGTGTTAAACACCATTTTTTATGCTGGAAATCCCCTTCGATGTCAGAAAATTTCTGTTAATCAGAAACATTTGGAAAAATGTCGTAAAATTGGTAGTGAGACTAGTACTTTAAAAAGTATAGGATGAAGGATGGGCATTTGTATATTCCAACAAATTTTAGGGACACCCTACTTTTGAAAATAAATTAAAGAAACTGACAGGAGGCAAGCACTGCTAGCAAAGATGCTTTGCTTGTTTGCCAAATATCAGGAGAGAACAAAATTATACCTAAAATAGTTATTAATAAAATATTATATTTTTAAACTGTTTTAGAGGTGTTTTAAAGGGAGGGGGGGAGGGTGGTCTGGGCTAAAATGGACTGTTTGGAAAAGAGGGGGTGGGAGGTCAATTTTTGAAGGAATTTCTGGGACGACCTTTAAAAATGGCCCCATGCAATATTTTGGTATCCACTCAAAAAAAAAGGCATGCAGTGACGCATGCCTCAGCTTTTCTCTCGTCAAGACGCATGAGACAGTTGTATGTATGAGGCAAGGCACGGGCAATACGCAAAAAAGTTGTGTGAATTCAAGACATGAAAACATTTTCGTAATTGGTCTATATGAAAGGTTGTTCGGAGACTCGAAAATTGTCTTTTTCGTTCAATTTTGAACCATTTTTTCCCTAATAAAATTACATTTTTTACTCGCTGTCGCTGCATTAGATGCTCCGTTTTGCATACTTTTTTTGATCGATTACGAAATTGTCCCCTGGAAAACAAGTGCTGGTAATAAGGCGAGTGTCATGTATACATGTACATGTATTTTTCGTGGAGTAAATCGTCCCATTTGGATGCAAGAAGGACACGCTTTTATTACTTATATCTTATGCATGACTGCAATGTGCTTAAACTAAATTTGATTTTCATTTTTTTTGTCGCAAAATTTCGGATAGAGAGGATTGAGTATGCTCACAAAGGACTCTTCCCTTGTTTCCCCACCCCAAAAATTCTTAAATCGCTAAGGCCTAATTTCGATGTCTGAATTTGCCTAATTGACCTATTGAGAACGTACCGAGTGTGAAATTCATAATTGCGAGTGCACGCAACAATATGGCTACTGCAGTTTTTGAAAGGAGTCTTTTCTTTATTTCTTTTTATTTTTATTGATTTTTTTTTACGTGCAAGGTGCCCAAAAAAAAGAACACTGCTATGACATTTTTTATGTCTAGCATAGTGTTAATTTGTGTAGCAATTTTTTTGTTGAAATGGTCCAATATTCCCATACAGTGTTCACAATTTCTCATTTCATTAGATTTTTCATTTACAGTATAAATTTTCAAATAATGTTAGATGACCAAGTCGAAATTTGATTTCTATTTTTGTGTTGGTTTAATTACTAATATGAATAATTTTCCTTTCAAGAATTTGATGAAAATTTGATTAAGTATCCACGAAATAAATATTGAGATTTTGTAAAACCAAAACAAAATCCTGCTTTTAAAAATTTATCAAATGCATAACAATTGCAGATTATTTGAATAATTTTGAAACGAAACAATTGCTGATGTTTGGCGCCACCTCGTGGTAAATCAGTCAAACTGTTAGCTATAAGTTTTAGCAGATATATCGATCGATTGAGAAACTTCATAAAATTTACACTAGAGGCCACCGAGTGTACCACAATCAAGAACTTGCTTAAATTTTGCTTTATTTTAGAAAACAGAATTTAATCGAAATATTTATGCTAGTGAATTTTAGTATGCACATTTCCATTTCTCTAATGAACCAGCTGTTTGCTTGTAATAATTTCTATTGCTGCGAATACAATCTTCATTTGTAAATTTTTTATTATAATTTATATATAAATAATTATTTAAATTATTTTTTAACATTTTCGTCAAAGGTTGCTTTCTTATATGATCGATACATCATACTTCAATCTGTATTGAAAATTAGCATCTTAAAATTTGAATATTTATTTGTGCGACAGTTAATTTAAAAAAATTAAGAAAACAATTTGTTTCTGTTTTTAAATATAAGGTTGTAAACTATATATTTTACTTTAAAAATACTCTACTTTCCAAAATTGGAATTTGCCATAATTTCCAAATTAAAAGTTGTTTGTTTTCCTGATTTTTCTTAACTCATTTGTAAAAAAAAATGCATTGTCATTTTGAAGCTGGTACTCTAATCTAAAATGCCCCTTCTGGAGACATATTCCGGGAAGATGTATTGAAGAAAAAACCTCAAACCCGAGCTCGTTATCTTGGATTATGGGAAATTGAATGTTGCATGTTTGTGGAGTGAAATAAAAAAATAGCAAATGCAGTGCCAGCTTTTGGGAGATGGCAAGGAGACGTTTTTTACCTTTAATATTATACTCTCCCTGGGGATAAACATTTTAATTTCCTCTAGGATCCCCAACGGACCCCGATACTGTCAATTATTCCGTTGACTTTGGGGGTGGCAGTGAAATTGCTATTTCTGTTGCTCACTTTTCTCAATTATTTTCAACCGAATTGCGGTGAAACAGTTTTTCTTTCGTTTTTTACTCCCTTAAACTTCTCTACCCTCACATTGCTTAATTTTTGCATTGAATGATGTCGAGGATTTTTTTATGTAGATTACAGCCACCAAACGTTAGATAATTGCTCTCCAGGTTTTCTTATTAAGACCAATTCAAGGGGGGTTTCTTTTTCTAAAAACCCATACAATCAGGGCAAATAAGCGCATCAATTTAAATCAGTCATTAACTCTGTAGCTACACCTTCATCGAAATTTCACATTATATAACTAGTGATATATTCTTTAATAAAATTTTATTTTAACAACATCAAGCTTAAATCCATTTTTTTTGCAGTATTTAAAAATTGTAAAATGTTTTGAAATACATCTTATGTGCACACTGTTCATGAACTCTAAAATATACATACAGTGTATGTCTTTATTTTAAATATGTAGCCTTATATAGCCCTTATCAGTCTCTTTTACAGGGATGCCCTGGAAATCTAATTCAAAAATTCTAATACATATTAAAAAATTTATTTTTATATCAAATGCATACTTTCTAAGAATTTACAGTATTTATAAAATTTATAAAAGATATCTCGGATAATGTTTTGCATTGTTAGTTTCATATGATATTAGGAATAAGTACTTAGAGAACATGTACAACATGAGTTAATTACTTAATCGTTCAAGAATCTTGTATAATAGAGATTTCGTATTTTCCAGGCCAAGTGTACATACTACATTTGAAAGTTTGGTCAAAACAATTTTTTGCTTCTTGTTCGAATGCAAGCTAAAGCTTAAGAGAATCCAAAATCCATAATAATTGGAGTTTGGCGAATATGGGGAATTTTTTTTTTTTTGAAATTCTCCTTAGGTAGCCTCATAATGGAAGCGCTAGTTTTTGGGGAATTGGCATATGGACTTTCGTATGCAAAAAGTCATCATTTTTTTGCTCTTCCTTTTAAATCCGTCCTATTTTCGAAAGATGTACATCGCTGGACATGTACATATTCTGCGCAAATGTCTCTGGAGAATGCCATGTCATATTTCTTCAAAGCAGTGGTCAATACGCCTCAATTTCTCCATTTCTGTATGCTGTATTGCCAGATAGATATTCGCTGTTTACTTGTTCATGCACAACGTCCTCCAAATGAGCACCGGTTGGACTGCACAATTTCGACTTTTTCGTATTAGCACATTGAATAACATCAAAGGTTGCTGTGGGAACCGAGAAATAAATTCGTCCGTACTTTAGGGATGGAGATATGCTTTAATGAGGTCGTGTGTGCGGTCATGTAGGCCTATTGCGAGTGTAGGCTTAGACACACTCTGGAGAACATTTACATACCTGTATTTAGGACTATTTGAGTACTTTTCAAGCATTCACTCATTTTAAAGATCTGTGACCTGACGCTCAAAAACTCAACATTTAAAAATAATTGATACCTATACTTGTATTTATAGGTTATTTTTCACTTAGCCATTCTTTTCTGTTATTTGAGATTTCACCCCGTGTGAATTCTGTAGTATGCCTATGAAATCGTTTGTAACTTTATTTCATAGTGGCGGTTTGTGACACCCTGTAATGCTCGTAACGAAGGTAATCGTAACGTTAGGCAATCAATGTTAACATTTATGCTATTATCTGTTTGCATATCATCAATAGTGAAATATATTATACCTGAAACTGTTATTATTAAAATTATTGTGTTTTTAAGATTTAGTAATTTGAAAACTTTTGGGAGACCAAGGCACAGTGGGACAAAATTCTATAATTCATTTACACCTAGAATAAAAATCCAATTGTGAATTGAATAATTACTTTTTGGGAACAACAACGTTCACCTTAAGTATTTTCTTCTATACTTGTGTCAGATGACAGACATTTTGGCTAATGAAACAGTACTGCATACAGCTTCTTTGAAAATCAAAAGCATTGGGTTGCTGATAAAACATGATTTTATAAACGCGTTGTTTTCTGTGCCCTGGTCTCCCTAAGTGTGAAATTCATTACATGTTTTTAAACATAATATATTATTAATAACATTTTTAATACAATTAATATTAACATTTTTTTGCCCTTTACAATTTGGGCACAACATATAAAAGTAAGATGTTAAATTTATTAAAATATTATCAAGAGCGTTTTTAATTCATTTTCTAACACCCTGTATTATTTGTTAGTCGCCCCTGATAGAGGGCAATCAGTGCTAACAGCAATGCTTTGCATGTTTGCCTAATATCAGGAGCAAACGAAAATTTCACTTTTTAAAATTATGATCTCATGAGGCTTTAAAAACTTTAAAATACCTTTAAAAACCGTTTAAAAATATAATATTTTATTAGTAACTATTAGGCATAATTTTGTTCACTCCTGATATTTGGCAAACAAGCAAAGCATCTTTGCTAGCAGTGTTTGCCTCCTGTCAGTTTACTTACTGTAAGTATTATTTGTATACTCGGCCCTCTGCATTTTAATTAAAACGATAAAAACACCCATTTCCGGTTTTTGAAATTTTTAATTAATTTCTCTTGTCCCTCCTTCTGTTTTCTCTCCATTTGCAGTCTGCCTTATTGCAGCCGCCCTCTTAAAAGACCCTGGTCTTTGAACGCAATTTTTAGTTTGACGATTGAGTGGATTTCTGCATGACTAGTTGTTATTCACTCTTGGTCGTAAGATGTCTTAAAAGGACAAAATCGACTTTTTTTTTCTTCTTCTTCTCCTTCTCGTCGTCTTCTCCTCTCGCTATTTGGGTTTAACCAAACGCTCCTTGAGAAAAGCATATCTAACTATTCAAATGTCGCTGCTGCTCGCTACAGGACCGCTGAAAGTATAAAAAAAATAAGAAACATCCCAAATAGGGTTTTACATTTACGTTTGTGTGTACTTTATTGATTCCGAAGAAGGTTCAATGTTTTACTTTGGGCCTGACGGGAGATTTGGTTTGGCAACATTAAAATTCAGCAGATTATCCTCCATGCTAGCCCAGCACTGATGACCTCTACATGCCTGATTGCGCGCATTAAAGGAGGGGAGGCTACTATTAGAGACCCCCACCTTGTTTATACCCCCGCCACCATCTTGGACTGTAAACTGCTATATAGCACTTGGGGCTTTTTTTCTATATACGCAAATGGAGGGGCTTACATGACGAGCTTTTGTAATACACTAAAGTGCTGGCAGATGGGGGTTTAAATCGAAGACAGCGCCCCCTACCACCCTGCCTCCCTACCCGCCTCCTTTCCCGTACGAAATGGTGTGAAATAGGTAAAATGGAAACTTGCTGGGGCCCATATGCTAGATAAAGATAAAATCCCGGGGATAAATACGATGATTACTTTTGCAAAAATGGAAATAGAGTGAAAACGAAGATTCTCAGGCCTCCTCAAGGGCATTTTTCACAACAGCAACAGCACAAATGCTCCTTTTTCATGTATTTTTCGCTTTTTTTTTTCACCCACGATAGAGTATGCTTACTCGGTGCTTCTGCATTATTATATTATAAGCAGCTACCTTCAATTTGATTTCATCTTCTTCTTCTTTTTGCTCATTGTCATTCGTACATTACATTTCGCAATTTTCAACTTTTTTTTTGTGGAAATTTGACTTAAATCAATTCGTACCATCGTAGTTTCCCATAGGGTAGTACTATAGCGCTATTTCGCTGACAAAAAATTATATATATATTAAAACTCACCTGCCAGAAACGTTACGAGTTTACCTTGAAAACCAGTGGTGTCTTTGGATGAGGTGAATTTTGTCACAAAAGTTTCGCTAACTTATAAACGAGCCCAGAAGTAGTTAATCTAAATCGAGCGATTAAGAGGTTATTTATTGAAACTATGAGTCTTAGCTCATCTTATCATTTATATAATAAAATTAGCACGTTTATAATAATTTAAAGCAAAGGTGGCTAGTATGTTGGCGACACAAAGTTAACCATAATGCTGGGAGGTTATTATAAATGTTAGATAACAGAAAGGGTATTAGTTCTGCTGATGTAATGTGGGGTGGTTGGGGGAGGGGGGTTGACTGCGCTCCAGTTGCTATTATAAGAGGGTTATTGCAGGTACAAAGGAAATGGTACCAGTAGTGAGTACTATTTGCACTTAAGGGGCAGGGTTCCCCCATACCTGGAAAACCTGGAATACCTAGAATAGTCAAGGAAGTTGGAAAGACCTGGAAAAGTCAGGGGAAAATGTAATATTTGAGAATAAGTCAAGAAAATGTACATTAAAAATTGTTGAACTTTTAAAAGCTTAAATTAATTTGCTGGACTTTGGACACCATATGGACAAAATGAGGGAAATA
>JAQGBW010000575.1:0-38327 GCA_034698625.1 Julus scanicus | reverse complement strand
ATTTATAATTCCTTCACAGGCTGTAAAAGTTTTTTAAATTTTAATTAAACACATGTTGAATGTGCTACGATAATTGTTGGGCACCTGATGATATAGTTTGTGTAAATTATCATGAAAAAAATGTTGTGCTACCCCTTGAAAAAGCTTCCCTATTGCGTGTTTGTGGTCCAGTATGGCTTTGGTGGTGATACATCAAAGCAAATAAGAAACATAAAATGCTTAATTTAATTTAGGCAATCTATTTCATTAACTTTGCATAAGAAATACAAAACAGGTTAACGAATTTCGAAAAGAAGTTGGTTAAGCAAATAAATTGAACATAGATTGTGCAGCTCGTCGCCGACTTAACTGTAGGAAAACACAAATTAAGTTAAAAATTAATAACGCTGAAGATAATTAAGAAAATTAATATGTCCTGAGGACAAAGTTAAAGTAAACACATAAATTAGAAAATTATGATTGATTTTTAAGGGGAACAATTCGTGCGTTTAAATAAGCATCTGCTGTTTCCTTTAATTCAGCATTTCATTCATACACCACAATATATAGTGTTTACCTACTTAAAGGGCTAGCTTATATATTAGCAAATCAGTGATATTAACTGAACTCTATCATTCCCCTTTATATTTTTTTAATTAATTTTAATTTCAATGTATATAGAAACGACTTAATTAAGCAATATTTCATTTAGTCAAATTTTCGACTGGTGATAATAACATAAGATACTATTATATGTAATGAAAGAATTTATTTTGTTGAACTAATCAACAAATAATCGGCTTTACATAAATAATCCTTATTACCTTTCCATTCAGCAATAGTATATGTAATGAATGTCTCTATTCATTAACAGTACTAACAGGTTTATTAATAATACACTTATGCTACTTTTAAAAAACAAATTCGTGCTTCCAGACATTTTTGTATTACAATATCGTCCAAAATCTGAGTTTACTTTACAATGATATTCAGCTTGTATTTTTTGAAAACACTAGGTAATTTTCTCACGCTTTCCACAAAAAACTTGTTTTTTCTTCGATGACCGAGCACACACGTTCATACATTGAAAATAAAGCCAGGGATTGGCCCTAACCATTTGCTATTGGAAATTATTCTCACGGGGGCAATGACTTCCAAATTCAATAAATATGTTCGCCCCCTTTTCGATGCAATTTTAGCCGCAGCCAGCTGACAGATGGCTAAAGCCAACGAATTGCTGCGAAAATTCGCGAATTTGAAGGGCAATCAAACGTGAGATTTATAAAAGATGTTCAACGCAGCTGCACCTTGAATCCGTGCGAACATTCAGAAAATATTGGCATCTTTTTCATCTCATCAATAGCAATATCTTCATTCGGTTTTTATTTAGAGAATCGTGAATTATGAATAGCGAATCTTTACACGTTGGTCCTTTCATGGCTGATTAAGGCAATCCAGGTGAAAAATCGAAGTATATGAACGTGTATAGGCCTACACATGGCCATATGTGGCCCATACATGTTCATAAACTTAGCTTTTTAACCTGGATTGCCTTAATCAGCCATGAAAGGACAAACGGTTTGGTGAAGAATGAGATTTGTGGTATTGCTGACTCACAAATGAATCGTAACATGTTGTGGTCATATTCAGCTAATGATGGTCCATATATGTGCCTTAATTAGACACTGATGGGCCAGGTATTAACCAAATTATGGTCATCTGCAATATATATTAGAAATTTATTGCCAGTAATGCGTCATATAGCAATGTACATGGACCATAATTAGGTACCAACGACCCACGTAAGCATTGTAATATCTATGTACCTTATTTAGCCAATGATGGTCCATAAATGTGCCTTTGTTTGCAATTTATGGGTCATATAGTCATGTTTGGATCTTAATTAGGTGCTGTTTACCCGTATATGTTTGACAAAATGCTAATCATGAATCGTAGTTAGATATCGTTTAACTTTTACTTCAACATCATTTTATAACTAACCATTTCTTTTATAATATACTATTAAAGCACATTCGGCTTTCAATATACCCTCATTCTTTTATTTTAATCTGATGTTTTGGATTTTTAATTTCAAATTTCATGCAAAACAAGAAATGTAGAAAATTAGAGATAAATTATCCACCATTTGAATTTCCCATAATTCGTTAGCACATTTGGCTTTCAATATACCCTCATTCCTTTATTTTAATCTGGTGTTTTAGATTTTTAATTTCAAATTTTATGCAAAACAAGTAATGTGGAAAATTAGAGACAAATTATCCACCATTTGAATTTCACATAATTCGTTAGCTGATTTTGTATGCATAAAAGATGTGCAATCAGGGAGTAGATTTGGGATTACATTTGTAAGGAAATTGAAGCCAGTAATCAAGGACTGATAGAGGTGTTATCAAAATTCAGCTCACGTACCAGTAATTACACGACATAATATTCATAGGAACGTCAAAGATCAGATTAATTGAAACAAATTGAACCTAAATCATCGTCAAATCGTAACTTCTAACGAACATAAGCTTATGAAATCGATTTTTTATCGCGTGAAAATAGAAACTGTATAAATTTAGATATCTAATGCGAGTCTGGTTTGATTCCCTAAATAGTTGATCGCGTGAGCAAAGTCAAAGCTTTATATAGGTTATATTTGAAAAAAAATACTTTTATCTTTTACTTTTATTAAGGGAATAATATATTAGAAGATATTGTACCGACAACAGTAACATGCATCCATCCTCTCTTAATCTAAATAATACGTGAAGGCTGCCCCTGAACGATGGCAATTATTAAATACACGGGAGTTTTCAGTGATTGCCGCCTTTCAGGGGCAAAAAAGTTGGCAAACTCATCTTGTTTACTATCATCCAATATTTTAAATTAATGTATGTTGAATATCACATAATATTTACGATTTTTATATTACAGATACTCTAACTACTCCTAATGGTATTTGAAATCTGCCCCCAATCATAGCAATTCCCACATACACGTAAGTTTTAAGTTATTGCTATCTTTCGGGGACAGCAAAGTCAGCATACTAATTTAGATTGATCTTGTAAGAAATTTTTAATTGAAATGTATTATTGAATATGCATAACTACGCTTAATACGCCATACTAAAACATAACTTTTATTTCTCATATATTATTCGACATGTGAGCGACACCCAAATTCATCTTAGAAACGATTTCACTGTTTCTAACCCTAAACAATGATATCAAACATTGATTTGAAAAGTAATTTAGGGTCATTCGTCTGTAAATTGCAGTAAAGTTATGACTATTGGATGGGTTTCTTAGTTTTGATTTTTGTACTAAGGCTTTTTCGAATTTTTGCAAGATGAGAAGTGACTTTTTCAATCAATGGCCCCAAAATCTATGTAGGCAACCATTCATTTTGGTCGGTTTTATATCGAGCCTTTCGTCATTGGGTATCGCATTTGAATGCAATAGTAACTCCAGTTGGCCGATGTTAAGACTCTTCGTGGAAGCAGTTTGAATCCTTGCCAAATGCAATTATTTCGTCGATGGTTAAGGAATGTGTTTTAATCCAGCGCTTACGAGAAACGCCTTCTTCAACGCAGATCGAGTGGAGGCGTACAAAATGGACCCCTTTTACCACATGAATTACAAACCCAACTTTAAGCAATCAAACACGCATAGATATGCTTTCTTTAAGAGACCGTTAAGATTCATCACGAATGTCGGAAATGGCTATAGATTCAATTCAATTCAGTACCTCATCTTCAGCAAAATTGCCCTGAAGGATTAAATTGAACACATCTGCACGTATATTTATTCATATACGGGATGCTGTAATGAACAGTGTGTTAATATCTGCCATATGTATACATTGACGCTATTTGATATGGTTTAATTCAATGAATAATTTTATATATATATATACCAGAATATTCATAATTCCACTACAAAAGCAAATACAGTAATATAATTTTGAACAAAATTCATGAATCAAAATTACACACTTTACAGGTCATACTTTTAAGAATAAAAACATTATTTATGTATGGTTACTTTAAAATTTAGATGTATATATTTCATAGCTAACTATATTTAATTTCATATAACTTAATTAAAAAATTATTCAATAATATAATTGTGAATTTGAATTATAAACCACCACAAAATCGTAAACAATAAAAGAAAACAAGAAGCAAAATTCATTTTTTTTTAAATGTCGCACAATTCCTGCTACTCATGCTTCAGATTAAAGATATAATTTTTAAATTAATATCCATCCTGTTGTTTGAGTGTAAAAGTGGATAAAGGGTTAATTTCTGTAGAATATAGTGCAAAATACCTCTATTGGGAAAGCTAGAAAGTTAACCTACCACAGATGTCTCCACACGTGAACACGATGTATTTAGCACCCTCTTTTGTATATGTACACATAAACGTGAGCTTAAAATGAAAGTGGGAGTATTGGGAGGGTTGGGTTTTGAGGGGGGAGGGGGTTAAATCTGAAGCAAGCCCATTGTTGCCCCATTGTGTAAGCAGTGTGCAAGAGTGTCGTTGCTGGCATGCCATGCCCATTGTTAGTTTTATTGTATTTTCTTGTCAGCACTTATCGTTTCGAGAGCCCTGAGTTATTTCTCTCGATTGTCATGTAAATCGCTGGCATTTTTAAAGCTCAATGCTATATTTAAACTCATTCGCCATCTATTTATTCTCGGCTTTTGCATACAAAGGAAATTGAATCTTCAAAATTCATAGGCAGCGTGAGAGGGCCCTAAATCGGAGCACGACGTTGCGAATTTATTTACATCTTTATCATCATCATCATCATCATCATCATCATCATCTTCATCATCATTATAGGCATTACTGAATTTGCTCAAGAATTATTTAGGCCTGCTGGGTATAAAGATACTATTTTTGGAAACTTAACATTAAGCATTTTCATATTGGTAACATTACGTGAAATTTTTCATCGTAAATAAAAAGCACGTAATCGAGTCCTTGGGGATCAGTGGGATGAAACCTAAATTCAGATAAAGTAAACTAATTACTTATTGATCTCACTTATCTTATGGTCACTTTAACCATCTTTTATAATTGGGCATTAAACGTGGGTCACGTTAGTAGAGTACTTAATGATTAGTCTTAATTGGCAATAATGTTGAGTGGCGTTAAAAATTAATTTGTGAAGTAGTCAATGCATGGATACCCAGGTTGGCCCAAGTTTAGACATATAGTATGGGTAAACCAGAAATTAGACATATTTGGACACATGGATTGTTTTAGCCCATACATGGCCATACATAGCTTTTCCACCTGGATTACGAAAAGCCTTTAAGGCAAATTACTTTTCTAGATGTTAGTGTATATCTCTAACAACAAATGTAGGCTATACGAGGGTATATTTGAATATACCGGGGATATTGTTGTAATAAGCCATATTTGGGGGTGGGGATACTTTATATCCTTTTACGAGTGTTATAACAACGTCGGATTTATCAACGATGTGTTTGCAAAACAAATAACAATTGAGCCAAACGAGTTGTCCAGATTAGGAAGATTTTGTTGAAAGTTTTACAAATCCAATGTCCTTAGCCTACTTGAAATACTTCTCAGAATCCCTCATACAAAAAAATCAGGTTTTTTTGTGGCATTTTCGTGAAACATCGTAGAAAGTACGCTCTTAAAAAAGGCGCCGGTTTATTATAGGCAGTTTGTAACCGGTCAACAACTCGTAATCTAACTTGTATTTTTCTGAGGGAGTTAAGGGGCAAGATGGCTGCATTTCAATGACGTGAAATATGGCAATATGGAGGAAAAATAGGAGTAAAAAAGGGCTTTTTGCCAAAAAGAGATGTGGTCTTGTAAAAACGTGGCCGTATAATGTGACGAGCGAACTTTTCGCTCCAAATGTCCTTTTGACAAAATGGATTTGGTCATTTGGAGCGGCTATTACACCGTGATATTGGTCAATGACGTCCATAATTCACTTCACGCTGCATTTTATAAGTCTTATTTAAGACGGGTCACGATCGATACGTGACACTTTCCCACATCAAAATACGGCTCTTTCCTAAGACAAATCGGTAACTATGCATCCATAAATGATAGCATCTTAAAAAATCTTGTTAAGTTAAAATCAAGATTTAGATTTTGATTTATAATTGATTATTAAAAGATTTTATTGTATTCAGGTTTATTGCATTATATGGATGTGTGTGGGCCATATTTGATCTTAGATTATTTGACATATTCACACATTATCCCACGATGGATCAAATAAGGATCAAGATGTCCCTTTAATGATTTTTCCTATCAGAATAATTCCCCTGATATAGAGCAATCACGCAAAACACGAATGTTATCGGTGATTGCCTTTCATCAGGAGCAGAAAACACATTTCATGTAAAGTTGTTCGTTAACTCATATCTTTATCCTTTTGTTTAACTAATGGCAAATTTAAAGAAATTATATTGTTTTAATCTCGAAAAAATAATTCACTCGGTTGCTTTTAAGACCTTCGAACTAGTGTAAAAATTATACCAACTAATAAAATTAAACAATTTGTCAACTGGAAATTATTGCCAATTTGTTTAAAAAAAATTTGTCGTAGGCATGGTCATAAATAAATAATGGCTATTATAATGTGATATAAAAAGTTTAAGTTAAATACTGAAGCATCAACTCCAACAAAAGCAAGTTGAATCTTTGAAAAAGTACAAAAACAAACTTTGTTTGAAGTAATATATTTAAAGATGCGTCTTACTTCTTTGAAAGTTTAAGACTCGTTTTTGTTCAAAGTGTATACTTCCAGTAGTGGGACCAATTAATTATCTTTTGTCAGGCATAAGTCAGCGTTGAGTTTTATTTTCCCCTAAAGGTTTTCGCGTATTTCGTCTTCACTTTTTTAAAATGAGTTAGGAAGGTTCTTAAGAAGTCAGTTTCAGTCTCATCTACGTTAACTTTGCCTCATTATGTCTAATGTCTTAAGGAAGTCTCTCACACTTGGTCTATGCGGTGATTAAGGAAGGTTGTTTTAGTTTTTAGCGATGAAAAGACTGGTGTTAGCGAGAAATCAAGCTGTTTTCACATTTATAATGAATACTTAGCGTGACTAGTTGGTAATGAAATCTCTACCTACATTATGGTGAAGTATAACAGCGTGACTCGTGTTAGTAGCAGTGTGCGTTGTTATATCCTGCCTTAAAATACAGTAATTTTCAATAAATGTTAATTTGAGATCACTTTATTAATTGTTGGATAAAACTCTCAACAAATGTTAATGAAAATTTATTTAAAAGGTTTAAAGCATGATATATCAGAATATCTGTGTACATTTCGTATCATAACTCTAAACCAAAATCAGGGTTTCTTGCAATTTAATGCCTGGAAATATGCTTAAATTTTTATCAATTCGTCCAGAGATTTCATGTTAGACATCAGTTTGTAGGAATTTATTTTTGGGAAAAAAATATGGGTGAGAAAAATCCACTAAACTATTTTTGTTTAATAATCTTGAAAAATGTCCGACTCGTTTGACAAATAAGGTGTTTGGTATCAATTGAAGGTGGTTTTAGAAAATGTTACGAAGGAGCCTTGACATTTTAAAATATGCCAACATTATTTCCAATAAAATTAATTACCTAATCCTCATTGTAGGGTATCCTAAAATAAAGCCGGAATTTTGTCATAACGTACTAAAATAATGATGTCATCCTACTTCCCTAATCTAGGGAAGCTCCTACCAGGGACATTACTATACGAAGAGAGATGTGGTCACTTTCCAAAAGCGACGAGAATGATAATAATAATGATGATGTTGATGATGATGCTGCTATTTCCCCTATCTCTGGACAATGTTGATGATAAAATGGACAAAATAATCCTCAGCATACATCAACAGTCACATGGTCCAAACATCTTCGTGTCTTTCAGCTGGACTTTCATGTAAACATTTTTGCAAACTTCCTTCCACAAATAGTTGTACATGTATGATGTCCCACACATTCTTCAGCCAATGAGGAACTAATGTATCGAATAAGGTGGGCTTTTTGGATATCCCATAAAACCGGGAGATATTGTCACTCGTTCAGTTTGAAAATTGAATGACATTGTCGATGTTGGAAATGCTGTTGGAATGCGAATTGCCATGAAGTAAAAAAAACCAACATCGAGGGTCTGCTGCTATTGACAAAAGCCAGATGGGTCCACGGATATGGTATCGTATTCGGACCACTATTATCTCCAAATCTTCATTATATTCAATTGCCATTAAGGCAACACTCGACGATGGGATATATATGTCGTTATTGATGGAAAAATCCAGACGCGGGTCCAAATAGCCTATATAAGCCTTAATAAAACCATATCTCGCGTGAAAGAGAAAAAAACAATTTTGAATGATGGCGATATTTTTCAATATTTTAGCTCAATATTTTAGCGAAAAAAATCCTCATCGGAATGCGTGTTGTCTGCCATATTTTCGTTCAACGTGAAAATGTTATAAAAAGAAAACATGAGTAAAGTATTACCATCATCCGCTAACAACAAATACCTAGAGTTGAGAAAGAAACGTATTTTTGATCCGGTTTAAGTTGCTCTCTCTATATATATTTTGTAATAAAATGTCTACGTGAAATTGGTTACGATATTGAACGCTTGTCCAAAACTTGAAAATGTTGGTGGAGAATGAAGAGTTAAATTTCCGGATGATTGTTTGTTTATCGAGTATTAACAACAGTCTAGTTTTATAACTCAATATTTCTTAGAATTCTGATAAAAATACATTAAAGCATACGTAGTTTTTGTCACTGGCAGTTGGCGTATATGAGTTATGTCAATATTTGAAGAGTTGTAACAACGAAAATGGTGGAAACTGAAGTCTCAAATACCATCGAAATCCTTAAGGCAATATATTCAAGATGTCAAAAGAGAGTAATACTGTTATCAACCTTTTATTGTGGATAAAAAGACACATCTAACATTTTACTAGCCTTTATTGAAGGCCTATGGGATATACAAATGACAAAAACGGCAAAAAAATTGAAAGAAAATTTTAGCTTAAAGTTTTTTGGGAGTTTCAAGACTCCTTTAATCAAATCAAAGACATCGTTTGTCAACTCCGAGACAAGTTTAATAAAATTCAAGACAGATGAGATTTTACCAATTTCAGAAAAATTTGGTTAATCTCGCGATTCAATTGACTAAATTGACTGCACTTTTTTAAAATCCATATAAAACCTTAGTCAAATGGGAGGCACTTTTTTAAATTCTAAGACAACGTTAGTCAATTTTTAGAAACATTTGGTCAACTCCGAGATAACTTGGATAAAATTAATAATAATTGGTTACCTCTAAAGTAACTTTGGTCAACATTTGTTTTTAAATTCCTATAGAAAACTTTGATAAACGCAAAGACAGTGAAGCTTAATTAAAGACAAACTTTATCCATTTCTGAAAAATGTGTTAGGGAATTATTTTATTCTTAAATATGTTAAGGGACTCAATTAGTCAACTCTAAGACATGTTTGGTGAATTCAAAGACAAAATGTTCAACTCATAATTAGGTTTAATCAACTTCGAACCACAATAGGTCAACCCTAACCTACATTTGATCAGTTCCACGTTTTTTTGACAATTACGTCGCAGTGTCTTATTCTGGCATTGACATTTACAAATGAAGATTCGATCAGCTTTAAATCATGAGATGAAAGTTAAGCCTCCAGAGTGAGTTTTAACCCCCGGTCTTGGTTAATCTGCCAGAAGTGGAAGTTGGAGGCTCTCAGGTGGCGATTAAAATGGAGGGAGAGAAAAAAAGTCAGCAGAATGTGTCGTAATTTGTTCACTTTACATAGCGAGAGCTAAAGGTTGTTATAAATGTTGAATAAAAGCTTTGTCATTTGTTCAGCAACTTTTGTCCCGAGATGTGAAGGCGTGCAGTTGATTAATTTTGTCAAGATAATGGACGAAGTGTAAAATGGGAAGGCGAGATGAAAGTGAATTAATGTTCAACAACAAGTTCTCATAAAAGCAGTGGCTAGACCATAGTTTCGTACGCATCTCACGTTGTTATACACTATACATCTGCTCCACACTAATAGAGCACGTACAATTAACAATTTAAACGTATATGGGATGCATGAAGGATTCCACACTAATCTGCTCCTCTTTTAACAATTTTCTTTTATCAGGGTGAAAATGTTGTACCGTCTCATTTTTCACTCACAACTGAGAATAACCAGACGGTTACTTCTCTCAACTTTTTGCATAAAACAGACCCCGTGACAATGATAAATATTAACAAAGCTATGTTGAAATAATTGCACTTTTTGGATGCATTCGTAATACAAAGTGATTCATAGTTTAAGTACAGGCTGTTTGTTTTTAAAAAATGCATTTATACAAATGAAAACACATGATGGATATGTTAAGAATGTTTTGGGGCAATAGCTAAATTATCTATTGGTCCTTGATGGTCGTTATTATTTTAACATTTTTATAAATAACGTTACGATGGTGGCTCTAATTAATGCAAAATATGAACATGTTTTAAAATTGGACCATAGACCCACAATTTGTCTTCGTGATAACATTTTTGTTTTGTCCCGATATTAAAACTGTTTGATGTTTTGTGCTTTTAAAAGGACATACTTATTATTTTATTATTGAAATTACCGCCGTAACTTTAATATTTAATTTTTTTTAAATTTCAATGACCTGCAAATGTACGTTAACAGGTGCCCCTTCAATTTTAATATATGAATCAATTAAGTCGTCAATACTTTTCACAAAGACCATCTTGAAAATGTCATCTGTTTGAATTGTGAAGGAATGGAAGTCAAAATTAGGATGTTATGAATCAAATCGATTTCTCCCGTAATAAATGTCGCGGTAGAAATATGTCAAACACACCAATAAGGAATTTATATTAATTTTGCATTGCTAGGCGGTCATTGCAATTTATAATAAAGCCAATTTAAATGCATTCACAGTGGAAAAAGCGAGGGTCGAAAAACCGTTACACATACGAATGACGCTTTTGAAATGTTCGACTACTAATGCTGCCATTTATTTTTCACAAAGCATAAAAAATGGGAAAAGAACGAATTCAATCAACGGCAATAAAATTCCGATGCATTGAATGTGAGCATATTCCATTAAACATGTTTCCCTGATTTGAAAGTTGTTCAATCTGTCACCGACGACAACAACCTCTATAATGGCAACACATTGCTCACACACGGTCGATCACTTCTTTAGAAAAATGCCTATGGTGCTGCCACCTGGAAGATATCTCATATCCAAGAAAGATATTTATAAAGTAGCCAGTCTCACGAGAGCCAAATTTTAGGCATCCGCACCAGCGATGCTGAAACTGTACCGAGCAGCGAAGATTCCCGCAATGTTTTGGCTGTTAAACCCTTATCAAGTACTATTTCATAAAAGATACAATTTATCAAAAAGTGAAATTTAGATGAGATTTAATACTTGCAAAACGCATTGCTGAATCAGACGGTTCAAGTAGGCTATATGCGCTTGCCATTCGGTCCTAAGGTGCGAAATTCGCTCCTCGGTCAAGATTAGTGGGGATTTTTACGAATGAAAAAAATTCCTTAAGGGGCCGGTCTTACCAACTGTGGTTAAATTTAACCTCTGGTCAAATTGTAGTTAACCATAGTTTGACCTCTAATTTCGTTTTACCAACCAACGTTAGAGGAAAAAAAAGAAAAGTTGACCATACTTTACTCCAGCCTTCATGCTGGGTTAAAGCATATTCCGACTCCTAAGTCGGAATATGCAATTTGGCAGCACTGTCTACCAGGTCAAACTCTGGTTTCGTGACCACATCACCAGATTTGACCATAGTTATGTATGTCGGTAAAACCCAAAGAGATGACCAGGAGGTCAAACTGTGGTTAGAGTTTGACTACAGGTTACTTGACCACAGATTTCGACCAGTGTTGGTAAGACCAGCCCTCAGTGACAGCTCTTTTGGATGAGTTTAAACCGATGCTACATGGGCACCCCCTTGCTCTCTGAACGTCCCCCTCGTACACGAAATTTTCTGGTAGGAGATGGCCATATCATGGCTTTGGTGTTTAGTCATCATGATGCAGAAATAGGCCACAGTTAAAAATCAACAACATACACTTACCCACAAAGAGGGAATTTCCCTGAACATTGCAAAACCAGTTTGTCAATAGGAAGCCAAACTGTTTAGGAAGGCGATTGACCTTGACTCGAAGGGGGAAAACCCACCATTGGTAAAGTTAATCAAACATTGGATTTGTTGCTATTTTATTTATTTAGATATTATATGGTGAAGTGCTATCTGGTAATAAAAGAGGAGATCCACAGCAGACAAATTCGATCATTGTGGAGACCCGAGGAAGGCATTAGTAGCATAAATGTTGCGCAGTTAATATTGTGGGTTGCATTGGGAATTTCGTTTTCCTTAGACTAACTACGCTTCCACCACGACTACCTTATAGTAATTTGTGTGAGTGATTTTGAAGAAGACTAAAAAATTAGTCGCATCGCATGTTTGCATCTAGGCTATGCAGCTGCAACGCAACTTCCCCCGCAAGGAATTAATATTATTCAACTTCCAACCAAAATGCAATATTAAATGCTTATTCCCCTGCGTTGACAATAAACTAGTTGTATGGAGGTCGAACATGTTACCAACAGTTGTACTGTTGGGAGCGTATACACTTGAAATTACATGCTACGACCCTTCGGGCGAGACGAGCTGAGTCACGTGGTGTCCATTAAATACACTTGGCTACGACTTGCGTGTAAAGCCCCGTTTACACTATGCCACTAATGTCAAGACACTGGCGTCGTGAAATGTCAGGACATTTGCTACCCCGGCATTTACCCGTTCCCACGATGCCACTGAAATGTCGCGTTTTGGGTATCGTAAAAACAACATGGCGTACCTTTTCGTCTGCTCTACAACCATTATTCGTTAAATTTTTAATTTTTCTAAATATTTCGTTGTACTTACCGATTTCCAGAATTTTTTATCACAAATAATTTATGCTGTATATTTCACGGACGAGCAAAAATGTAGCTTCGGCATTTTCCCCGTTTTTTTTCGTTGTTATAATCCGCTTGATGTTTATCCCACAAACATGGGATGTCGATGATATTCTTCCCGGAACTTAAAAATATTAATTTGCTATACCAAAATAAATTTTTTTGATTTCAATTAACAAATAAAAAGGTTTAAAACGACGCACGTGTATTGACTGATCTCGAGCGAACAAATCCCGCCTCGATTCCGCAAAAATGGCCGTTCACACGGTCATAATCGCCGCTAGTGTCGTGCCGTCTGCTTCAAATATCTAAAAATTTTGATATGCGACATCGCCGAATCGATGCCGCTACATCTGTGTCCTCAGCCGTTCACACGATGGCACTGACGCGACATTCGATGTTCTGACGTCACTTCCCCGACATTAATGGCATCGTGTAAATGGGGCTTAATTCTCGTGGGAGAACGATTTTAGTCCATTTGTATTATATTTTTACACAGTGTTTGTGTCCTCTTCGCCCTTCCTTACGTACCTTTACTACGAACAAAAAATGTTACGACCGGGTGATCGCGTATTTCCTTAATTTTGAACTTTTTAATTATTTGCTTCAAATCGAAATAAATAAGGCCTCTGAAAAAGGGCGAAGATACTCGTACCAGAGTGCCAGAATTAAATAAAAATTGGTTGAACATCATTCTGGAAGTTTAGTATTTAAAACCAGCCGCTCGATGATGAAACGCGGGTTATCGTAACCGTTAAACTACTCGAAGATGAATAATATTAAATTGAAAGTAGTAAAATGTTCTCCGCGTCTGTGTGGTGTTTCGTTTAGCCTTAAGTGTAAATTTTGTAATAGAAATTCGGGTCAAGTGATATGATTTTTATGTTTCACCGCCTTTCGTCACGCTGTAATTGATCCTATTAGTTTGAAATAACGACAGGAATTAGCAGCAATGAAATCGTATCGTCGTCATTTTTTTTTCCATCGTGATTTTCGGCATTTGGGAGGGAAGATATGTGTTTCTCTCTATACGGTATTTAATAATCTAGACAAAGTCTCTCTCCCTTATATTTCATCCTCGTGTACTATTAGGTATTCGCTTAGCTCTTAAATTCTTCTAGGGAATACGTAAAAATTTACGATTGTGTTCGAGCGAGGAGTATAGGAATTGCACGCTCGTATTAAGAGGGAGTCGTAATGAAATGCCTCGTAAAAAGCATAAAACGGGGTTAAAAAACGCTCTCTCTTTTA
Source organism: Julus scanicus (assembly GCA_034698625.1). Classification (NCBI taxonomy): domain Eukaryota; kingdom Metazoa; phylum Arthropoda; class Diplopoda; order Julida; family Julidae; genus Julus; species Julus scanicus. The sequence continues at coordinate 24,063 of JAQGBW010000575.1, read as the reverse complement.
AATAAATGCTCCCCCATCCTCCACTTTGCCCTCCTTTTGGCTGAGAATGAGAAATGCATCGCATTCTTGTATATTTTATATTCAACTTTGTCTTCCACAGCTTGATCTTTTTCGTTCTTGCCTGAGATTTGTTGGGCTTGGGGTTAAAACCACGACTCCGCGATACATTTTCATCAAAGGTATTAATAGTTTTAAGAAACGCACCAATTCCTCGAAAACTCTTAAATATACATCATAAAAAAAAGCGTGAAGATGCTTAATGACGATGAAATCATCTCTAAATGAGATACTTTTTCTACTTCCAATTGCAATCCAAATAATCCTGAGATAGTTGTTTGGAAATGAAAATTAACTTTTCGATAATGTTGTTTCTGCCTTTTGGCAATATTAATCTAGTCTTATAACGCCTCGAGTTGCTTTTTATCATTTACATAGACCTTAATGAAGCTTCCTTTTCGGATATTGGCTGAAATGATGGGATCAAACTGGATAAATTAAACGATTTTTTTTTACTTTTCTAAATGTCAACGGAATTTGACGTGTATTTACCTTCGTTTGTTATATTTTTCTATACTCAATCGCATGAAAAAAATGGCTGGCATCCTTCGGGGCTTTCATATGTCAAATGCAATAAACTTTCCATTAATTTTTTGCTAAATACAGTTTTTACTAACATCTTGACGTTGTCAGTAGATATTGAATTCCTCTAAAAAACTGAATTAGATCAAGTTTAAAAATTAAATTAAACATGCAGTTTATAGTCAAACTTTTATTTTATCCAAATAAATGTTGTTTTTAATTTGTTAATTATTTCATCAATAGAACAAACGATACAAATTTACATCAAAAACTATTATGCATTTCACATCGGTAAAAGTTTGCGACTATTTCTATTGCTGTTTTTCTTATTTGCAACTAAGAACTAACGTATTACAACATCGATTTTATCTTAAGTGGGTAAATAACATAATAAATGACTATCAACAAAGTCTAAAACACTAATTGAAGTAAACAGTGATGCAAATTGTTTGTCTAGCAAATTAGGAAATTTTACTTTGTATTGTTTGCTGCGGCACAATTGGGAATTACAAACGAAATTTACTAACTCAACAATATCTAGTTTTACTTTTCTCGCATTTTTCTCTAAGATTCCTTGAATGCATTAAGAATTTGAGAGGATTTTATCTGAAACAACATGCATAATTTCATGCTACTTTTATGAAGTACACTCAGAAATATTGTATCAAATGAAATATTAGAAACTGTAACTGGTGGAAACTTTTAGGGTGCCTTTAATAAACCTCAAAAATGTATTGAACCTTTCAAGTTACTTGAATCCTCAATTAATTTGCAACCTATAGATGGAACCTATATGAGCTGTATTGACTTTAGGGCATTTAGGGTAACAGTTGCGGTAAAAAATAACCTTTTAAATCACCAATGAACATTTGTCTAATCACTAACACATGTTTTAAAATTATTCAGGTCACTTGGTCAACATTCAAGAGCTATTATTTGTTATACTTTCACTTAAATCTCATCCCTGATCCACATATTAACAGACATCAGAGGCACCCACTCTTCCTTAAGAATCTCATAGGAACCTTACAGTGTGGAAAAACCACAATTTGAAATAGCAGAATGATTCTTTTGAATCTTCTTTTTAGTAAAGGCACCTGAAAAAGGGTGAAGATGTCCAAAATGTGCAAGAATTAAAGCAGAACATGTTTCTCAAAGTTCATTTGAAACCAGGGAATGGGTCTTCATCAATCTGTACGTGAGACCTATGTTTAAGCTCCACCCCGAAAGAGATAAGAATGTTAGGGAATTCCTCTTATTTGTAAAAATTATCATCGACCTCGACAGAGGGGCGAACCCTGCACCTTAGGATCGAGAGGCAAGCACATACCCCACTCAACCGCTGGCGTCGGTTGTGATGCGCGAGTGTGGACTCACCTAAAAAATTGTACAGGGTGTTCATTGTTGGCTTACTATTTTCGATTTTGAAAGTAACCTGTATAAATAAATCCTTTATTTTGTTCACCTCATCCCTCGCCTGTCTCCCAACTATTGTTTTCTGCAAGTTGTTCGGTTGCGACCGAAGAAGTTTTCCTATGAATTTCATTGTGATTTGGGTCGCCTTTTGGGAATTTGAGAGGCTCGTTTCCCTTTATCACTTCGATCCATTGTTGGCTGTGGCTACTTTATATATAATTCATTAATTAAGCCTAATGATATAATCGAAGTGTACGTACCAGCAACACGTATTACGCCTTTGCTTTTGTTCTTTCGTCGAATAATTATGCAAATCACCTTAGCGCTGATGAGGACTTAATGACAGCCTTCATGGGGAATTAATTCACAGTTCATTTTGCATTTACATCAGCTGTTAGAGACGTGGAGAGGAGGGAATTCGTGTTGGCTGGCCACTTTGAAATTCAGATGCTCCAATTAAGCGCCATATATTTACACAATTTGCATTCGCAATATGCTTTAATTACAATTTGAGTACAACTCACTTCCAATGAAATTCAATTGCGTTCAACATTTTCATTGCTTTTTCCTCAACTTCAACAACCTTTTCTCCAAATAACTTATATATAATAACTTATTGCCGCATTTCATTCGACTAGGACATTTTTCTCGCTGATTAACTTAATTTTATTTCATTTAATGAATGCTGCTTTTGATAAGAGCACTTTTCCCATACATCAGAAGCCAATCTGGAAATTTGATTAGAATTCAAATCTAATGTAACTGAATATATTGCTGCATCTCGCATGCATATTTTATATCTCGGTTATTAATCGTCACTAATATTAATTATATTTAAAATGAGATTTCCATCAAATTAAACAATCTGGAAAAATTCCATGTAATTTATTCATTTTACCAAATAGTTGAATCTTGATAAGATATGCCTATTTTGTTTACAATTTTGGTTTAATGAACATTATTAAGTATGTTATTCATGTACCAATGTTAATAATAATAATAATAATAATAATAATTACGCACTCGCTGTTTGTTATATAATATTTTAAATATAAGAGAACCTGTACAGTTTATAAAAAAAATGTAATGTTTTGTATATTTTTAGCTTGATACGATTCCATGTAGAGCTGACGTTTATCTGTAATGAGGGTTGTACAAAACAAACAAAAAATTGGTTACATGTAATTCTTATTATTGATTATTTCGTCATGTAAATTATACACGTACAATGTTTATGATAAAGTATAAGACATAGCTATATGTTTAAGATCAGGTTAATATTCTATAAATATAGTATGAAACCATATTTATAATAATGAAAAAGACAATTTGAAAGGCAAAAATATAATGTACCATTTTGACAAAACGTCCATTTTTAAGTATAGCAAACAACTTACCAAATTATTTCGTTTAATAACAGCTTTTAATAGTTCATACATCGACTTACCTATAAGAAAAAAGGGAATAAAATAAGTAAATTGAAACTATTTTCGATGTAAATATATATTACTAAAATTCAATTACTAAAACATTAATCCACTAAATAATACGTCTGAGACAACATACATACATGTTGTGTTCATAACATTTGTAATAAATGTAAAATAACTTTATCTTAGTTGTGGTATGCCCTTAAAATCTTTTCCACAATAAAAAAGAAAATATCTTTTAGTAGATATTCTCACAAAATATATGAGTTCAATAATAATCTACGGTTAGAAGTTCATTTTTAAATTGTACAATGCACTATACCAACCCCATATTTACAGAAACAAACAACCATTGTAGACATTACTAATTAGCGCACGAGTTCTTATTATTGTTATTGATTTAGATTGTTTACAATTCGGCGAAATGTTAGAAGTACATCAGATAATGATAGTGTTTTCTTTAACAGTGACAATAAGCATGTTGATGGAGCTATCAATAATATGGATTTTAATTAAAAATGGCTGTAAATAACACGATTAAGCTCTTAGAGATCTGGTGTAACGAGCAGATACTCGGTAATGCCCTGGAAACAAAAGATATTGAATTCTTAGAAGTTTTCTTAGCAGTACAATAACGACGTATTATGTAATTATCAATAATGTGGATTCAACAAAAATAGCTACAGGTGGAAGGATTAAAATCTTGGGGATTTTATGTAATGAGCAGATGCTAAGTTGGAAAATTGTTGGTAGTTTGATGTAATGAACAAATACTCTGGACAAAAGATGATTGAAACCTTGGAAAGTTTTAAGTTTAAGAGCAGATGCTCTGTTAAGCTCTGGACTAAAATATGATTAGACAACTGTTCAGAAACTATTAAAAGTTTGGTGTAGTGCGCAAATGCTCAGTCACACCGTGGTTGAAAAATAGATTTAACTTTAACACATATTTCTATGTGTAAGAAAAATGTAAAGAAATTGTTAAAAGACGATTGAAAAGGATTGAATTCTTAGAAGTTTGGATATTTTAAGCATGTGCTCAGGACAAAAAATCATTAAGACGTGCGGTTTTAATGAGCAGATTTTCAGACCAAACAAAGGATCCTTTAAGTTTTGGATAATTGAGTAGATGCTCAATATAATTGTAGATCAAAAGAAACATTCAACTCTTAGACGTGTGGTATGTCTGACTTCTTAGAGATGTCAATTATGCTAAGAGCTAAATATGTTCTTCGATTTCTGATGATTTCATCTGCCGTTTTTCGATGTTGAACTTTGACCTTGGCCAGCATTTCGTGTTTGAGGGCTACTTTAATGCTTTTATCTATTTTCGTAATGAGCACTCGATGAAGAGCTAATCAAACGTTTGTGAAACATAGAAAGGCAATTTGTGCACTTCAAAGAAAACTGAATTCCGGTGATAACGTACTAATTATTTTTAATGGCTGGAGTGGAAACCTTAATGTATATATGGCCGAAAGGTGCGATAGACATATATACATATCTATGGACCAAAATTTTGCCGTGGGCTAATGCGTTCAATAATTATCCAAATACAAACGCCATTTAATCACATGCCAAATGGACTTGGAAGCCTACTCATCTTTTTGAAATTATACATAAAATGTCGATGAATATTTCATATTTGAATTGTAATTATAACTTAATTATGACAAAATAAAAATTTTAATTCCAATCCAATCTCAATTTTATGATTTACCAGAATATTTTTATGATAAAATCATTTAAAAATAAAAGTTTAAATGGTTCTTTATTGGTTAACTAAGGTATAACAATGGCCAAATATGGTTTATACATTAGTATGTAATACTCATCATTGACTGAATATGGTTTATTCGTGGTTATGTATGCCCCCATCATTGACTAAATACGGTCCATAAGTGGTTATGTAATACTCATCATTGACTAAATAATCTAAAATGGTTATCTATTCCTCATCATTGACTAAATATGGTACATAAGTGGTAATGTATGCCCCATCATTGGCTAAATATGGTCCATACGTGGTTATGTAATATCCATCATTGGCTAAATAATCTAAAATGGTTATGTATGAGCCATCTTTGGTGATATGAAGTAACTTGTGAACTGACCATGGCAGTTTGTGGTAATATAGTGGGGTAATACCAACCTGTTATTTGGACTTCGTTCTCGTTTTCTCAGATTTCTTCTCGTACTCAAAAAGTGCTTGTTTTTTTTTCTTATTTTTGAGATAAATAAAAGCACTGTTCATATATTTATGCTCGTATTGTTTTGTGCATGGCGTCGATGTGTGACTTACTTCACTTTGACTTGGTGTATTTGATTCATCGTCACATCTTCCGTTTCTCAACGATATCTTTTTCCTCTATTACACTTTTGGGATTTAAGCTTCTGGCTGATTTTACTATCGAATCGCTTTTTGCTTTTTGAAGACGCCTACAAACATTTTGTATTGGAAATTTATTTATTCTATGAAATTCTTTTCACCCTTTCCAGGAACATGTGATGAACATATGATGTACTATAGAGACGTAGTTATTAATCAAGTATACATTTGAGCGTAATCGTCAAAAAAAATTTTTTGTGCATATGGTTTAAATTTTTGATCCACTGCTACTGTTTAATCATAAGCCATTTTTACCATTTTAGCTAATTTTACCTAAAATTAGCCACCACTACATAATATAAGTTACTCGTACTAAAATGACGCTGATCTTACCTAAATAAAGTCACTCCCATTTAATTTAAACCACTCCTACCATGATGCGGAAAAAGTATTGACACTATAAATGCAGTGTAATATTGTTTTCTATTGAATTTATTCCAAATATTATTATAATTTCTCTTATATTTTTTTCTTCCTCAGGTCCATCGAATTTGCCCTTTTATATCGTCTAACATGGATGCTCCTGTTTTCGGACACAACAACGTATTCGTTTCCGGATTGATATGGAAATCCCCGGAGTGCGATTCTCGTCCTTTGTCCACGGTTGAATCCCGACACAATATGCAAATCACAAAAGCCACATTTTGTTGGAGCGCGCAAACGTTGAATCTCGAGAGTACGATTCAATGGATCGCGAAGAATCCTTTTTATTTCGGCCATAATTCAAGAGAAATTCCGATGCAAACTGCACGAAGGAAGGCGCTGATGTTACTCAACAAACAACACGAGGTAAGGATACATTCACAAACATTTATTTATTATTTTGCTTTTTTTCAATTGCTTTAATGGCAAACTTTTGAACAAAAAAAGTGAACTCCAATCTAATTTAGTCGCTCATCAAATCCTCTCGTACATTTCTAGAACATTTTCCTACATATTATTACCAAAATGTTTGGAGTATCCCCATTTAGTTAGATATGCTACAGAATACACTCGTAACCTGTGGAATCTGATATGATTGAAGGTTTTTGTAATTGAGTTCATAAACAAGTATCATAATTGTTTAGATATTTTACCTTCCATATTATGTTTCGCTGGTAATGTTAGTAAAAGGTTTTAATAAGCTATTAGTTTGTATATTGGTAAAAGTACTTTGGCTTCCGAACATGTTGTGTCTCAATTGTACTATTATTAAAATCTCGAAGATCATGATAGGAGATCGATTTCGCGAGTGTTTACAATCAACTCGAGAATTCCATTATTTCGTCCAAAAATGTTAATTAAATTCTTCAGTTAAATTTCTAGTGTTTTTGAAGATGTTTGTAAACATACGCAAATAAACCTTCCAATACCAAATAAATATCTAGCATTCCTATAAAAATGCTGAGTAATTTGCGAAAACTGAGGCTTTATAAGAAGTAATCGTAGCTTTCGAGAATAGTTTCTGATAAATGGTATTTGTAACATGTAGTTAATTTATATTATTATTCAACCTTGTGAGCTTAACGCATCAGTGAGTAAGCGATTATTTAAATATTGTTAACCATTCTTTCGCTAAACTAAGCTTCGCTATTGTAAGTGCCGATTAATCTTAGTTAATCTTTCTATGACAACAGCGTTGCCATTGAATATATCTAAACCTGAAAACTTTACTCTTTTCACGAAGAGCTGAAAGAATGCTAAGATACGCGGATTTGCCGAAATGTTTAACAGACCGAATTGTGTTATAGTCTCTAGATAGCGAGTTAAAATGAGTTTTCTGGTGATGCGGAAAAATGATGGAAACTTCGTTCTGGGTGCCTAATGAAATCACTAAGTTTTCCCAATTTCAAGAACCCAATGCTTTTGATTTGAAAAGAAGCTGTATGCATCATTCTTTCATTAACCAAAATTTCTGCGATTTGACACAAGTATAGAAGAAAATATTTGCACTTAAAAGTTTTTGTTCTTGAAAAGTAATTATTCAACTCGCAATTGAATTTTTATTTTAGATGTAATTATAAAACATTAGTAATGCTGCAATATACCATTGACGAGTGTGTTATCAAGCTATAATTGCAAACTAAAGTTTATGTTAATTAGCCATGTGGTCAGCTCTAAGACCTTATTCAAATAAAATTGGTTATACGGGGTACAGTGGACCACAACATTACGGGGTACAGTGGGACATTTCCTAGCATACCCCAATTAATGTTTTTGGAAAATATTTGCATATTTTCTCGTTAATCATAACTTTAAATAAAAGACATGTTTAAATTTATGTTTTAAAATAAAAATGGTACAAAATCACAGAAAAACCCCACATTTGGACAAGTAAGCGGTGAAATTATGAAAGCTGCTTTAATTATGATTAATTTAAATCGTTTTTGTAATTTGTACCTAGAATTTTAACGTGCTGAATTAAACACAATTAGTCAATGTGGTGTTCTTTTTCTCGTAAAATTTGTCTTAATTTCGCGTGGATCACTGTATCCCATGTTATGTCCCACTGTGCCCCGGTATAGGGGCACAGTGGGACAGTCTGCGCAACAACTTTATTCTTTTATAGCAAAAAAACTAGTACCTCTAAAACGATGACAACATTTTATATAGATCCTGAAGGCTTGTATATGATTGTGTTATTCTTTTAAAATGCTTCGAGTTAAATATTTTTCCCAAAAATAAATGAATAACTTAACCTTATCTTGATAACCTAATTCCACGATGAATGAAACCCCTAAATATACTTGTAATTTTACTTATAAGGATCTCCAAGTCCAACTAAGGAATAATGGCCATGTTGCTTTTTAAAAGCTCAAAGGACTTAACGACTCATTAAAATAGCGATTACAATAATTACCCTACTTGGACGCGACATCTTGGTTTAGAATCCAATAAAGTAAATTAGAGAGTCGTTGAAGTGGGAAGATACACTTGACCACAAATGGTCATTAAAAGCGAAAGGCCCGTTTGTAAAAGGTTTTACTTCGTAAGGATTTATTTCGTCAAGTTTCATAAACATCTTAAAATAACTCATTTCATCTAAAAAATCCTTTGGCAAACGAATGTAACATCACATCATTTAATATGTGTATCAGTAATTGAAATTTGAAAGCATATTAGAATCGTTCATTTAAGATTCTAAGTGCATTTACTTAAGTTTAATACTATATAAGTACATTTAAATTAGTGGCTAAACAGCCTTAGGAGGCTGGAATGGCATGCTAAGCAAATTATATAACGTTTCAGGAGCCTTATATATGCTGTTCAGCCAACTACAGTATATTGTACAAGTTCATTATTTCTATCCTGTTGAAATCTAGATCTATTTGTCAAATAATTAAGGTAACAATTTTCATAATTTGGTACTTATAACAGCAAGTGCAATAACGAATTTATGTATGACATCTAGAGGTAATATACGGTATATTTATATAATTCGTGTTGTAAATGGGTGCGGATGTCCATATTGTAAAAATATCTCGATAAAGCTCAAAATTACCTCGAGTCACGCAATTTACGAATCAAATGCAAAAAATGAAATTCCATATGAAGGTTATGTTATTATACAGGCTAAGTGTGAACACGATTTTCCATGTATGACTAACGACCTCTTGATTCTTTATGTTGGTCATTAAACTATTTTTGAGTTGAAATTGAAAAGCAATTCCCTAAATCACAATTTAGTATTTGTGGCAACGGGTTTTTGTACATATTTACTTCTAAATTTATTCTTAAGTTAATTATTTATTAAGTTACTTTCAGACGTTTAACAGATTATATATCACATTGAATTAAAATATAAAATAGTGGATCAAAGATAAAACAATTTGATTTTATAAGTCAGTAGTATGATACAAATGTGGAAATACAGTTATACAAGTAGTGAAGTTTATATCCATTGCATTGAATTTAATGTGTATGGCAGTAAAGCTTGTGTGTTGGGTAGTGAACCCTTTTAATGGGAACTGCATTAATGTAATGAGCATTCCCAGGTGAAAAACTTATAAGGATGTATGTATCTTAACATACTTTGTATATTGTGCTGTATTTCTGAAAACATGGCTTTATATTAGAATTATATGTCTATATATAGAGTTTTATCAAATTATCATTTTTGATATATTTATGGATGAAAGAAAGTACAATACTGTATATTATTTTGAAAATCATGTATAATGAGACATTTTGCAATACTGTATTAAGAAGTGGATCTACAGTATATGGAGTACCTATTGTATATATGGAATATGTACTTTTATTGGAATGTACGGGTATGCAGTTTATGGTAACGTCATGTTACGTTACACCTCAAATGCTATCATATGTATGTCCTTATATATGTTCGTATGGCAATTTTTATTATGAATGTTAAATTATACACGAAGCCTAGCTGGCATTTTTTAATATAGCAATTACATATAATGCAGTGAGTTTTCTCCTTCTTTTCTAATTAACTCTTCTACGTGAAATTACGATGTTTTTTTTTTGTAAGGCTAAGTTTGAAGTTAAGAACGTCGACGTGACTTTCGCTGTTTCTATTGAATCAATGGATCATAATGGATTTAAGGTGTCATAAATCGGGGGATTAAAAGTGTAGCTTCGTTCATTTATTAAAATATCTTAATTTTCGCCGTTTTAATTCTTCTTTATGGCCTACAAATAGATGCTCCTAGCGGATAATGACATCCGAACGAATGCTTGCGGGGATTTCCCGCGTATAAAACCCTCACTTTATCATCGTCAACGCAGCGGGTGAACATCTTAAAGGCTAAACGAATACACTCTTAATTTACTATTAATGACGAGTCGAGCAATATGGGGTCGATATACAATACGCTCTTAATTATTCCTATACTCTTAAACTTAACCCACGAATGACGCATTAACTTATAATATATAACAACAGGTTTCGTCTGCTTTTAAGCGCATCTTACAACAACCTCGAAAACATAATCTCAAAACATGCTTCATTTTTCAACTCTTACTTATTTCAACTTTACAGTGGCGGTGAAAAAAATTTACCTAACGGCATTAATTTTAAAACAGCAAGAATGAGGAATTTGTTCACTTTTTCTGAAATAATTTTATTAGAAAAATTTGACATCCGCAGTGATGGTTTAATGTAATTTTAGTAATCTAAAAAGTCATAAAAATGTGTAAAATGAACGTTGTAAATTATTCACGTTTTATTAAAAGGTAACTATTAATTTTAAAGTGAACTTTAATTTGCTTAATGCAGTTTAGATTAGTTTTTTGATATTTAAATAATAAAACTTGTGGAAAAAAGCGAAAAAAATCGTAACTTATGCTATTGTAATAATTATTCACACTAACCATCACGCAAAAATGTGTCATGGTTATGACATCGTAAAAAGCAATTTCCTCACATCTTCAAAGCCGATAAATAAAAATGAATTCCAGATGCTGCTATTGTCCACACGATGATTTTTAGTTAAAAAGCTGTAGTCATTGTTCTCCGATGTTTCTAATTTGACGATGTGTCTTTTTGGTGTGTAATGACGTGTAATAGACGAATTTCGTGTCTAATTGATGTTGCTACTTTTTGATCTTTTTCTCTTCATCCCTCCTCAGCAATAGATCGTAAAAATGCAAAACAAAGGGCTCTAAAGCATTGTTCTTCCCCATTTAATCCTGGTGTAGATATGCTCTCGTCTTTTCCTAATAACTTGACGTTGTATAACGCCGTTTTCCTCGCCGTGTTAAATCTTAAACACATTCGAGTTATTAGACTTATCTGCGGTGTTATTTCCGAGATTTCTCTCACTCTCTCCGCTATATTGAGAGAGAAAAAGTCCCTTAATAATATAATTCTCCCATTGTGCCCTATATTCACACGCCTCTTAATCTTTAATTTATAAATGTTAGTTGGCATGAAAAAGCCGAGATATATTCTTGGCAGTAATAATCCACTCGATATCGCCGTCACCTTTTCAAGTTATTCGTAAAATGGGGCGCGATTATTATTACGATGCCTAAGCCTTTTTTTTAATATCATTCGAGAGCGTGAGCTACATTTTGTATCTTATCCTCTGGGGGAAGAAACATCATTAGCAATGCTAAGTACTGCTAAAAGCTGCTGTATTAAAGATTTATTTCCTTTTTCTTAAATTGCTTTTACCGAAGATGGCTGCTTTGAACTGCGAGTTATGAAGGTTTATTTCTATACTAAGAAGTTTTTATACAAAAAGTGTTAAGGATTAGCCTGGCTTAGCTGCCCGTTCGAGTCAAGGCGAAATGCCTTTTTTCCTTCTTTAATATGTCAAAAAATCTCCTTTGTAATTGGATAACCAACCATGTGAAAATAATTTGAAATGAATATGGAACAAACAGTAATTACTTCTTAGATAAAATCCAGGAGTTCCTGTTTCCTGAATAAATTACGGATTGGTAGTAAAACATACTGTATAGCATACAACAAAATAATAAATTCCAATTTAAAAAAAAAAATTTGCGAGTATTTTTTAAAATTGCTAATAGTTTTTAAACTGTAAACATTGTCTGCAATTATTTATTGATGTTTTTAAGCATTTTGTAATAAATTTTCAAATAAAATTTTAACAATATTTTCTAAAAATTAAAACACCGTTTGGTTCTGACAGCGAATCTTAATTCTTTCTATCGCACTTTAACGCTGTTTAAGACTTTTTAACTAATGGTTTATTGTGTCCATATTTATAAAGATAATGAATTAACTGTTAGTTAAGATCCAATGGTTCGCACATTTCTTTTGATAAATTTGAAATTCTCTCTTATACATCTACCATACACCTTTGACTTATATTCTAGACATTTGATGATGACATTTTATAGGCTTTTTTATGAACATCATTACATCCGAAAAGTAGATGAAACTTTAATAATACGACTATGAATATGATTCATAAATACATTTTCTTATAAAATAGTCAAAATCTTGAATATGTAAATTTTCTTTCTCGAACTACCTATTTTATCAGTATATACTTGTATTTCGATTTGCCAGCTTTAAATCTCGTTAGTTCGTTATCTGTTTTAACTACATATAATTATTCATCGCAAATGTATAGCAACCATTTTAAGTTTCTCCCGAAACATAAGTCATTATTTAATCGAAATTGGTCTACTGGGATCGAGAAAATAACGAGAAAAAGTTTTATAAAAATTGTGTAGAACGGACTAAAGTCCTTTTGGCAATGGCGAACGAATGTTATTTGTGCGTCACTATCCAAGATTTAATTAAAAATGCGCAGCAAATTAAGCATTTTCATTATTTTTCGTCTTTACTCTTATAGGTAGAACATAAACGAAAGCATTTACGTTCGTAAGCTATAGATGTTATCTATACAGACGTGTATTTAATTTTAACCGAGATCATTACGAGCTATTTGACCAATAAATCCTGTTAATTAAATAGACGATTCAAGTGGAAACAATTAAGACTGAAGGCAGGAGAAACTGAGAGAAAAAGGAGCGAAAGGAGGGGGCATTAAAGATACACGTTTTGATGTGGTAACATTTTCTCCTAAAAATCGCTTTTGTGTTTCCGCATGAAAATGCAGAGACACAACGACGAGAATATATTTAATGCTAACGTATATTTCTGGAAATTCTTAATCCCTTGATTTGTTGCTTTCCATTTCCTTTTGTCCTCTTCACAAAAGCCTCTTTTCAAATCTCGCATCGCTTTCGTGATGTTGGAGAAACTTAAAGAGGATGTAATTCGACGATAAGCTTATTTCTTGCCAATATATCAATGGATCCCTACTTCACAATGGCAAAACGTTTCTAGAGTTTTTGAATAAATCTTACTTTTTTCTTACGATACCAAGAACATTGAGAAGTAGCTCAACTGCCCCTGGAAATCGATTCAGGTTTCTTTGCAACTCAACGATGTTAGCATTGTTTGCCCCTCTTTGGGTTTATTTTTCTTAAACTATACAGAAAATGCCTGTAATAATGAATAAATGCATTTTGACTCATTTATCCCTGTGATTAAACCTCTTATCGAGTCTTTAAAAATGTTGGTTTTAATGCCTCAGTTTCTCAGGTAGTTTTCAGACACATGTTTGGTTTTATTGCCTTTACTGTTATATTTGAAAACATCAAGCTTTATGAATTTGGTCATCGACTGAAGGATTAAAATTAACAAATTTGGCACATCTTTTATGACATTTTTTAATAGTTTATTTCATACGTTTATGTTAATGAATTTTTTAGTAAAACATTTTATTTTTCATGAAGAAGTTTCAACCGATGAAACACAATTTTATTAAATAATATACATCGTTCATTTTTAATTCAAATATATCATATTTAGATACAAATATAACGCATGTTTATTTAAAAAAAAAAACATTAAGCCGAACAGGCCTCAGTGTTCATCAAAGATTTCAAAAAACAAGGTTTATCTGAGGCTTTATTAAAAAATGTGTGATAGATTTTAGCATCCCCTTATGTATGTTTGCTGGCTTCTCCGGTGTTAGCCATGATTGTCCTTTTTTATCCTAAATTTTTTAATTAGTAAATAAAAATAACTATTTGTATGCTTTTATACGGTCTCTCTGAATAATTAAACAACACATACCTTCAGGTGTTATTGTAAATTATTCTGTAATCAACACAGGATTATATTATTGTATGTCTGGTTTTTTGTTAGACTAAGTTTTAAATACAATTTAGAAAGATACGTAGATATATAGGAAGAAGTTACTATATTTGAAACAAAAGCTTCATACAACATTAGCTTTAAACTGAATGGAAACTATACTGTGGATTCGCCTCTGAAACTTTCAAAATGTGTTTCCATTAAGACGAGAGAGATATTTTAAATTGCCTTTCCAACACATGCGTGAAATTGTTCACCGACGTATTTTTTTGTATTGTTTAAGACAGTTTTTTGTGATAAATTCACAAATTCATATCAAGTACGCGATCTATTCTCTAGTGATTTATTGAATTGAATTGCATGAAATTTATTTCACCAGTTTAACGTTTCCATGTGGTTTTGTACACAAATTAAACTGTTCAATTGTATGTAGAATAACAAAATAATAAATAACTTACAATTTAGAAACAAATCATCTATTTAGTAACAACAGTGATAAAATGTGTAAAGAAAATATTATTCTTAGTCTTAGGTAAGCTTAGGTAAATATTCTTAAGGAAATACTTCCATAAGACTTTTATTGTGATTTAAATTTTTTATTGAGGAGAATTTACAAAATTGTAATCTTTAATTTGAAGATGATGGTAGTTTATTACAAACGGTTGCTATATGTCATATAATAACTTTAGAGTCGATATGTGAAAATGGTATTCAATCTCGATGTCTTTTTTTATATAAAAAATAAGTAATTCAATTAGATCGAATTTGATGGATTTCACAATCGATAGTAAGCTATGATAATTGTATTTTATGACATAGCTGCTAATGAAGGAATAAGAAGAAGAGTGATCTAGTTGAGCTGGAAATTAGTAGGAAGAAATTGCCCTCATAATCGGAAATGATCTTTATGCGCACTTAGCGTTCTTTATCCCCTCCATTAGTGAACGACTAGGAAAACTGATTTTAAGATTAAAGGTCAGCGTTGTTTTCCGCGTAAACGATGCTCTCAATTGAATTTCAAACATCTTTCGCTTTTAAACTGCAAACATTAGTGTGGATCGACGACACCGAAGGCTACGAATTCCCTTTTATGAAAACAGAGTCGAAAAGATGCTTATCCACGCTAACATTCACTCTCGAAAAACTTAGATAGTAGTTTTCACTTTCAGTCATTTTATTTAAATCTTCCATGGTAATTAACAAAACCCTCCGAGAAGCCTGATTGCATGTTTTCAGGAAAAAATGAAAGAAACCCCTCTTGATCATCCTGACTAGAGTTCACTGTAAATGTTAACCACTTTTTGTCTGCAATGACCGTTTAAAGGCATCTTTTTTCAGTTGTCCTAATTAATAAGGTAATCTGTATTAATTTAAAAATCACCCTTAAACAGAGGCAACTTAACACCAGAAACATGTCTATAGAAATCTGAATGTAATTTTGCAGGGCAAGCTGAAACTCCTCCCGATCATCTTAACTAGCGTTCACCATTGATGTTGACCACGTTTTGTGAGCAATAAATTTGTTTAAAGGTATCCTAATTCAGGCGCCATTATTACAGATGTTTTTCGGATAAGTTTAAAAAAAAGTCCCTGAACAGAAGCAATCAATGCTAACACCGGAGACGTGCCGAGAAGTCAGAATCTATGTTTGCGAAAGAAGCTAAAATCAGTAGCGTTACCTTGACCACTCGACCTAGAGTCCATAAGGCATCTCGAGCCATCGTCTTTGCAACTTGTGCTGAGGAAAGTCGGCCCATTTCTGTTGCTTCTTGTATAATTCATGGCTTTCGTCTGTGGCGTACTTTTCCAGCGCCTTTTCATTGATTTTCGGAGCTTTCTTCGCCATCCCGAGTGGTTAAATAATTAAAAGTGTCGAGTGATTGAAGGGTGTTTCATCGAGCACAAAAGGCTCGTTTCCGCTAACTCGCGTTAAAACGAGCGACATATTTGCCGTTTGAGGTGCCTCCCATTAACATTGCATGGCGAGCAGCCATCTTGAATTCACCACCCCTTATTTTCATCATCTCCTCCTCTTAACCCTCCTATCTCCTTCATCGTTCGTGGACGATGTTGCATCAGGAGGAACCTCTTGAAGAGTGGGCGCTAAAGAGGCGCCGATGATGCAATTGATGGACCGATGGTGTTAGGAGTACCAATTACGAAAGATTGCCTATCAATCTATTATTTAAACTCCTCGTGATACAAAAAACAAAAAGAGAATAATGTAGTTGTTGCTTGACAAACTGATTTTCAGTTGGTTTTCCTACTGCTGGGGAGATGGATGTTTTGAAATTGGTTTAAGGAAAACAAATTTTGTCTGAAATACTAATGATCATTGCTGATTGTGCACTAACTCCTTGGTGTACTATACATATCGAGGAATGTATTGAAGCAAATTTAATATTAAACAAATTAAAGTATCATAACAGGAAATGAAAAAAGTAAAAAATTAAATGTACGTTTCATGATTACCCTGGTGTACTGATGCATGATTTTTAATATCGACTCTTGATAATTAAAAATATAAATATTTGTAACATTCCAGTTGCAAATATGCATTTGAAACAAATATAATATTCACAGAAAAAAATATGTCAATTATATAAAATATGATCTAGGGAATGTAATATCTATGAACATTAATCTATAATTTATCTTACACAGTAAAATTTATGGTTTTTATAATATTAATATTAGTTTGGCTAATCACATTTGAAATACAGAAGTTACGCCATGCCCATCCAATTATGCAAATGTTTGGCTATAACTAACTATAATACATAATTAACAAATTTGTTTGCACACATGGATCATTATGTACGTGTTATCAAGGACTGAATAAGGCCCATCAAGAGCTAAATATGAGCACAATAAGAGTAGGGTTTTTCAACCAGGTTCTTGTACAGTTGTGGAGCTAGCGAATAACAAGTGCCCAAGTAGGGAGGTTCTCTGTTGCTTTATGTGGGTCGCGTATAAACACGTTGTTGGTGGTTTAAATATTGCATCAATCCATCATTTTGGCATTTCATTCTCATTCGTCAAATGATCAAACATCTCGCCTATGGGGCGCCCTAACGTGAAAAAAAAACCTGATTCGAGTCCATTGGATACAATTTCTTATTCGCATTTTTCGTTTACCCTCTAGTTAATATGCAAATGAAACGGGATAGCAGCCAAACAATATTATGCCGATGGATTTGAATAGAAGATTTGATCTTGAGGGAAGTTTGAAGAAAAATAGGAATTAAGGGAGATGGGCTCGAAGAAGGAGGTGAGAGGAGAATGGAAAGGATATCTTCTTATAAATATATATATATATAAATATCTAGAGATAGCGAGGCCCTACACCCACTACTACATCCCCCATTTTATAGATAGATAGAGGTCTATTTCGTTTTGCAGTCTTTCTCCCAAGGAATGGAGAGAAAAAAAAGAGGAGGTCAATGCTTGCATAAAGAAGATCGATCTTAAAGTTTAAAAGAAATAAAAGAAAGATTTCTTGCGAGGATCATTTACAATGGTTTCGACGTAAAAAAGGTTCTTTAGCCGATATTGAAAGAAATTTGATCCAAAATGTATAAGAAAAAGATATGTATCTCGAGGGTCTTCGACTTAAGAGGTTGCTCGTAGGCCTATTCGATTAGAAAGGAAGAAAAAAATGCACTTTAAGATGAGGTCTTTCATTCTGGGACACAATTTTGATGGATAGAAATAGGGAATTTTCTATTCAAATATGGTTAATTTTTATAGAAACAAGCTTTTACAAATTTTAGACTGCATATTTCATTCTGAACATGCAGTATTGTATTCTATAACCTATTATCAGTTTTACAATGGGCTTTACAGTGAATTTTCTAACAAGGTATGGGCCATGTTTTGCCTTTAAATGGAGTATAGGCCTGAATGTACCATATCAAACTACAGAATGGAAATACACTGCATGTAGCCATGCAAGCACTTTACTTATTTAGACAATGACTTTATATGCATGTATCTGCTATGTGATTCAGTCTTTTCTACTGGTGTGCCATTAGGGGACTACATGTGTGCCAGAGAAGTTTGTGTAAGGATAAAAACTACATTCTATGTACAATTTGTAAACAGAAAATGTTCATCCTAAAGAAAACAAAGATTGTTTTATTTGTATGATGACAATGAAAGGAAATCTCTCCTTAAAAACCGCTTATTGTTTTAGGCCTAGCATAGTGTGCCATGATCTGAAATAGGTTAGAAAGCCTGCTACATATACTGAACACTGTAATCATGTCTAACTACAGATTCGCAATAACCTTTGTGTAGCATGTCTCCACTTTCTTAAAGTGTCCCTGACGATAACGTTTCACACATAGCAGCAACACATTGAGTGAATGCTAATGTGTGGGGGCATAATCTGAATGTGGAGACAAGTTAAGCTAATACAAACACACAGTACTCTGGCATATGTGGGGCCAAAACATGCTCACATATTTCCAGATCTGTCTATTTTCTAGTGAAGCCATATTAAATAGAAGCCATAATTGGTCATACATGAGTAGAATCTGAGCATTGAAGTAAAGTTGTGTTGTTTCCTGTTTTCACTGAGCCCGTATGCGTTGTCTGATTTATGGTTTAAGATAGACTTTTATTTTTGAGCGCAGCTTTCGTCGTTTTCTGGCTTATCAACCCGCATGTTCGTCTATTGCGTCGACGTTGAACGTGTTAATTTGGAGGATCGCACTCCACCACATTTTGTATACGCAATATAAGCTGGCAAAGTACCGCCGGTCATTAAATATGGCCATAACTCGAAATTTTCAGGCCGTTACCAGCAGCCATTTCTGAGAAAAGCGTTTTCAGTCATCCTATGGGGCTAATTTACCTGATAAATAAAAAACACACACACGCCACGAAACACGCTATCAAAATGGACCGCCCTCAAATTGCTCGCTTTTAAACGCTTGACCTGACCATAATCGAGCGTGGACATTCTTGATGACTACGTGTATGCCACACTTTTCATTTGAAACGTGTTTAAGGCTGGTTTAGGCACGTTTAAAATGGCCACGAAATATATGAAAACAACACCAACGTTAAGAATTATCACGTTGTGGGATCTGGTTATATAAGAGACAACAGAATTCTATTAAAAAATATAACACATGTATGTGAATATACAGTATGCCAACATGTAATACTTAGTTTCCAGAGCACTATACCCAAGTGCGAAACAACAGGCTGATGTACGAGTTGCCAAATATGTATCCCTCACTACATATATTCTTACTCCTCATATATACCTCCAAGGTACTTTTGTTAACTATGCCCTCTATCCACAGAGGTACTGTTTGGTTTTACCCACCTAGCTACACCTATAGGACCTTTTTTGAACACTAGCAAATCCAAAACACTGGCATCCAAACTATTTGACCCTCCTCAACTTCTAAGTCGACTACCCCTGCCCACGTAGAAATTCATATACTCGACGAACCGGGTAAGTCTTCTCCAATCCTATCAATGTCCATTCAATCCTATCATTTCCGCTCGACCGAGGCTTTAAGCTAGCCGATGGACCGCATGGTGATGCTACAACGCCTTTCATCACAGGTGAACCCGTTTAATCGCCTCACTTTTCTAAATTTGTGACCAGGCAATATCAGCGGGATGCGAGTGTCACTCGGATGCTAAAAACTCTGGGATGGGATTTTCTGAGAACCAGTGGCGACTTGTCCATAGGCACTGCGGACTGCAGCACCCCCAAACAGAAAAGAAAAAAAGAAAAAGGAAACTAAAAGCATACCTAATTTAAATCCCCGTATAGTGCAGAATTGATGTTTTTACTCCTTTCAAATTACTCTTTTCAAATGGAGGGTCTAAAATTGGACCAATAAGCGCAGTTGTACCACCCTGCAGTTAAGCTATGGCACTTTTGTGCTCCTCAGTTCCAATGACGAGGTGTTTGCCTATTGTGCGCATGCGCACATAGGAAGCTGCTCACCAGTCAATGAGGGGAAAAGAGCGCTGTCCCTCCGACAGTGTGACAAATTTACAGAGTGGCACACTAACGTGCATTGGCCAAAAGCTGGCCCTCCGTTTGAAAGGAGTCGCTAAACATTTTCTGGAGCAGCACCCCCTCTAATTTTAGCTACTAGCCGCCTCTGCGCGAGTTTTTTGTGTGGTTCATATTACCGTGCAACTCAACTTGGTGGAGGCAATTTTTAAATATAATCTGCGAGGCGTCGAACTGTGACATATTTTGCTTTAGATGAAGTTTTCCACCCACTTAGGGTTGCATTTTCAACCTCCTCGACTCCTGGGATGAGATCCGAAAGGCGATAAAGGATAGCTGGGCCAATCAGGCTTTGCACCCTTCACGAACCATGGCGCCTCTCATGGGGACTTGGACGCTGATCTCCATGCTACCAGGGACCCCTACTACTAGTGGTTTTTCCAGCAATTAGTTTGGAGACACAAAGAACATCCCAAGTGTGCAGTAATTCAATTCCGCGATGAAGGTCCAGTGATATTCAAGAAAAACCATAAATAAAATGTTTTGGTTTATTTATTAAAATAGCCGTCCTCAATTGCTGACTGTAGGGTAATAAAATTGAATTTAACTTCGGTTGTCGCCATGAGCTTAAAAGTCGGCTGTTTGACAACTCGGTTGAATTTTTAAAAAAGCGTGTCGTTCTGGTAAAGCTGACTGTTTGCTATATATCCTGGTGTACGCGAGACCAGACGAGGTTAATTAAATTAAGCGTGTGTGAATAACCATTTTTTATCATCTTTTCCGCGTTCGTAGTCTGATGGGGGTGGGTTAGTGGACCCCCCTTCCTTTTCCCCCCTCAAAGCTCATCATTTGTGTGCCGGACGAAATGAAAACAGCGGCCGGGCGAATTAAACGCGTGTTTATCTTACGGATCACGTGTTTCGGCTGTAGCTTCAAAAATAACAAAAGAAAAACGGTACGTTCAATTTTGAAATGAAATGAAAATAGCCGAGAGAGTGCTTATGCCTCTCCCCGACTTTAAAGGAAACAAAAAGGAAAAGCGTTACGTAAACATGCAAAACGATGCGCAAACAACATAAAACATAATAAAGTCAAATGACACGAGAAACTTTCAATTTCCCGACGGAATTTCCAAACCCTAGACGATGACGATGTTGCTTCGGTGTATTTGACCCCGTTTATAATTGACATTTTGCAAATTGATCGGAAGACATTATAGTAGGAGCAACCTACGAGTTAAGACCATTACGAACACATTTTGCAACGGGTTTCTAGGGGTTTAAGAAGACGCAATTGTATCCCTGAACACGGCGTGTTTTAACCAGTGTGCAGCGGCACACTAGTGTAATTAATGATCAACAGGTCCGCTAAAGTGTTTAGGAGGATTGAAGATTTGCTTTTTATATACTAATTGTAAACAGTATTACAAATTTATTATTTTATTTCAAAATTGATCTATATTTCATTGAGACTCTTGGATTCTTAATTGTCGTGACAATTGTAGGTAGTTTTTTGTGCCGCAACAATTTTAGGTCAAATGGTATACAGCGGCTTAAGATGGTTTAAAGGTGATGTTATTCAAAACAATTTTATATCACATTGATATGCTTAATATTGCTATGTGTATAAATATGCAAATTTTTGTACATGTATGATCACATTTTGGCATATACAATATATTGTACTGAAAATTAAAACTCTTTAAATGTTTTGCAAGATGTTTTAAATTTTTTTTAACAAAAACATTATTTTTGTGCATTTCAAAAACACTTGATTGACATAATATATTTCTCAACGAAATAACTTATAATAATTGATTTCAATGTTATAGATCTTTGACATTTTTTTTTTCAAGTACCTATGGACTAATTTACGCAATTCCGATAATTGAAACTAAATCCAATTTTAATAATTGCGAGCAGTCATGCTGTTCAATGTTTCCCTTTAATAAGTGAACGTGTTTCTAACAATGTCGATATTTATAAATGTATCTTCCGTACATTCGTAATTTCAACGGGAAATGGCAGCGAATAAACAAAGATCGTGCCGAGTTGGCTGATTTCGCTTTGATTACCATAATTAGGCTGTTTCTGGACTATAAATAGCTGTCACGGCCAAAACACACACGCAACATGAATGGAAAACAACAATTTTCAAATGCTGTACATTTCAAGTCTTTTTTACTTTTCAAACTTTCCTTTAAACATTTAATTCGGTATCTGTACATACTCTTTTTTGGGGTTGAAAATATGTTTTTGTTGAAAATTGTTGTGATTCATATAATGAATTGATTTACAAATAGAAGAGTTTAAAATTAGCAAACGAACTTCATGGTATAAGATTTTTTTCTTCTAAATATTAGTAGATAACGAGGTAATTCTTTGTAATGTGGTCATCTGGCTATTAACAGTTAAAAATCGTGCTAAAAATACTTTAATATGTATTAAATATTTTATTATACCCCTGATGATGGCCGTTCATGTCTTTTTTAAAATTGAATTTAATAATAAATTGTGTCCAGCTGCATGCAGCAGCCTTAAAAATAGTGAAAGTTGGGAAATATGCTAGAAATTTGTGTTTAACACTAGTTTATGATTAAATTTTCTGTCATTTCCTAACGTTTTCTTTTATCGAAAAAATCCTTTAAAGGTATAACAACTAAGTTTGTTCAAGTTTACTGGAACATTTTTCAGACTCTTATGAAATAGTGATTTTTTTTCATGAAAATTTATTGGACACCCTGGTATATAACGAATAGTTTATTTTTTTCTTAAAATGGATGTTTTGGAGGGTGTTGTTTTGTGAAATACTCCTAAGTTAGGTATTTTTTTGTAAAGCGATCCGATTGGTTCTTTCTGTGCTGTGGTAATTGAATCCGTAGGAGTTGGATGTGAATACAACATCGTACCAAGTTACGTTATTAGATTTGTATTTTGCATTTCTTTATACGTTGTTTTTTGTGTCTTCGTCTACGTTTTTGGTGTTTGTATTTTGAATGTGGATGAGACTGTTTTTTTGGCCATTGAAAACGAGCGGTCGAATTAAGTTGACATTGTTGGTTTGACTGCGGCGAAAAGACGTTTTTCGATTGAATTACAAAACCCTCGAGTTTCGTTTAATGCACGAACGATCCGAAGATAGTCCTCTGTATCTCTCAACAATATGTGCAAAATGCTACTACGCCATATCACGACCTACTCTACACTTCCGACTTTGGTTTCAACCTTTTTTTGTTTTTCACCGCAGTTTCGGGATCTTCCCAAAATGCGAATCCCATTTGCAAATCGTTGTATCTGTCTCAAACCCGACATTTATTGCTATTGCATTTTTTCATCGGCTTTTTTCCTCCTTTTCTAACAGTCACATCCATTACATTAGTTGTTTCGAACAGAGCCTGGTATTCACGATCAAAAACAACCAATCTTCCAATGTTTTTGCGTTACGAAAAAATAAAAATTTCATTACACATTTCCGTTTTCAGAGAATAAATATAACAGAATGAAAGTTTGATATAAAAAATATAACTTCCTTAAAATAAATAAATCAAGTAAGCACCTACCACTACTACAAAACACTAATCCTGCTGCCGAGTCACTCCCCCTGCTGCCGAGTCACTCCCCCTGCTGCCGAGTCACTCCCCCTGCTGCCGAGTCACTCCCCCTGCTGCCGAGTCACT
>JAQGBW010000574.1:0-38332 GCA_034698625.1 Julus scanicus | reverse complement strand
TTTTGGTGTCACCCCTTGTGATGGTGTCACCCGGTGCGGTCCGCACCCCCCGCACCCCCCTAGTGCCGCCACTGCATCACGAATCTTTGTTCGGTACACTTTTTGCACCAAATTCCCCCACATATGTATAAGAAATTTCCGGACTTGTTTGTGTTTCAGCAAGATGGTGCACCAGCACACACCGCTCGAGAAACTGTTTAACTTTTCCATCGAGAGACTCCAGCTTTTTTACCACCTAACCTTTGGCCCACTAATAGCCCCGATTTGAACCCCATTGATTATTCCATCTGGGAATTTGGTGAAAAATGTGTACCGAACAAAGATTCGTGATGTCAAAAAGTTAAGACGCCGAATTCTGGCCGCTCGTGATGAACTTGATCAAACAGTAATCTACTCGTCCATTGACCAATGGCGCATGTGTTGCAGCGGATAGAGGACACTTTGAGTACAAATTGAAATAGCTGTTTTGTTCGTACATTTGTTGCCTATATTTGTGCAAAATCGTATTTACTTTTATTAAAGAAACAAAAAAGTTACGAATTCATGAAAAAGATTCATCGTTTTTTGTGGCCACCCTGTATATGAAATTTTTAGAAGTGATGATTAGAGGCATTGATTAATCATAAAACTGTAATGCGTTTTCATGGAAAGTGATAGAATGACAATTAACAAACTGAACGAAACAATTTCTTATGTTCAATGTCACGAAGCTTGCCATTTTTGGTAAACGTGACCCTCCATTTTTACCCCTTGCATTAAAGTTGGATGGATAACCCTTACATCTTAGTCAATGCACATCTCAATTGAAAAGTTTTTTATTTCAAAGATAAAATTCACACAAATGTGGCTATTGGTCATCGGTGTCGTGGACAATAAAGCATTCAAATGAATTTGTATAAGTTTAATTTCACACTTGTTGAACAGGACTTAATGAACGTCAACTGCGACAATAGAAACTCGTATGATTTGTTAAACACCTCTCTATTTCAACACGTGATCTCATACTGTATCTACTTGCCTTTTAAAATAGGATTAAATAAGTGGTCTCCCTAAACTGTTGAAAAATCTAACAAGTTGTAGCTCACGAATTCGCTATCAAGAAACAAAAACAAGGTAAAACGTGTCTTTCGCTTACGAGATAATTTTCTCAGATTAAGAAACAAGCACTTATCCGAAGCAACAAGATTAAAAAACCGAGCAGGTGTACAATTAACAATTATTAACTACGAGCTATTGTAAATGAACGAGTTTAGAAATGGGAAATCAATTTTATACCAAATTAAAGGTTGTAGAAAAGATTAGTATTTAAACTCCAATTCATCAAAATAAGAGCTGTCAAGAGAAAATCTGAAATTTGAAGAAAAAAAATGACCTCCAAGCGGAAGGTTCGTGCAATAAAGTCATCAGTACCGCCTGATTTTTCGCCCTTAAAACTTAAATTACCTGGTAATAAAAAACAATATTCAATCCATAAAATAATAATTGGAAAATGACCGTCGGTGTGTCTCAATTAGTAAGCGAACCCCTCACAAAAAACTATGTCCTTCTAGCAATTAAAATGTAGCCATAAAATATTTAAATCAAAAACCACAAATTACTTCCTCATTGTTTTCGGAAAAACCAAAAAAATCACGATTTGAGCTATAAATGTCGAAAATAACAATTCAAAGAGAGATTTTTGATACTGTTCTTCTATATTTTTTGTTTTCCAGTCAAACAGTCGATTTAAATTTCATGTGTTGACCATCAAAGTTTACTGGAGTCATAATACTTCAGTAACTATATATATAACACGTCATTTATTCAAATGTCTTCATTCACTTCATACATAATGTATGTATACTACATTTTTTTTGGCACCATTTTGTACGAAATTATCATTTAACAAAGTTGAAAAACTAAAATCGACGGTTTGGTTTGAGGTTTAGAGGCCCAAAGACATTTTAGGTTAAATGAGTATGGTGTTTTTCAACCATTGTGCCGGCAAGGGTCTCCAAGTGTGCCCACAGAACTTTGAGGCCGTGATGGGATTATTTTATTTTAAAATTCTACAGCAGAATCTGCATGTCTAAATGCATCCTGTGTAAATGATTAAACTCTCTAAAAGCATAAAATGTGACTGTCCCGAATTGGGACCCGTGTATAAATGAACCTGTCTAAAAGCGTATTTTTCACCAGTCCCAAGAGTATGCTTTTAGACAGGATCTATAAATGATGTGCCGCAACGTGGTTTTATAAACAACAAAAATTTCTTTATTTTGCTGGAAACAAGTTTTGGTTATGCTATCAATGCTGTTCCTTAAGCCAGGTCCACACCAACGAAAGCACGGAGCAAAAGCAAAAAACATGAAAACATGCTTTAAGGAGCACACTTCCAAACGCGGAGATGTAAATACCAAAAAAGCCTAGAAGTTTGCTGAAACATTCAGACGTAAACTTGGTAAGCAAATGTTTATCGACAACATGTTTTCAAAAACATTGCTTTTGCTCCGTGTTTTCGTTGGTGCGGACTAGGATTTATAACCTACGCAGTGCTTTTCAGCCTAGTTTAATGTGCATTGAGCTGAAAAAGGTTCAAAAACATTTTAGGTCTGTATGCATGTTTCCAGCATGTTTTTCGAAACATGTGTATTTTTTCCTTTGATCAGACCGCCTCTTGAGCGATCGCCAGGAAACATCGAAATGTGTCAGAAAATAACCGTTTATCGACACATGTTTCACAAACACTTCTGGACACACCAAGGTAGCACCTGTATGTTTCATGTGACTTAATGTTTCTTTTGGTGCATACGCACCTTTATACACTGCTGTGGAACTTTTTTCATTTGTGTAAGACAAATCATTTGCAATAAATGCATTTTCTTTATCATGAAGGAATCATTTGCAACCCCATGTTCTTTGGTGTTTTTTTCTTCTCATATCACCAACTATTTACCCTATCAATTTGGCAACGCTTTATCGGTACACCCTGTATAAAGGGTGTAAACATTGAAGGGGGAAAATCCCATATGTTTGCAAGAGGGCTAAAGGAAACCGCTGCATTTGCCTGTAAACAACTGTGGAAAACCACGTAAACCACAATGAGGGTCCCCCCAATTAAGTCACTACTAAACCACCCAGCTCGGTTCACATTGGCTGATTCACTTAGAATGTCACGTGATGCACATTTGCCTCCCAAAATTCCCCCCTTGACATCAACTAGAAAGGGCTCGTGTTGGGCGCATCGAGGCATATGTATTTCCCCATAGCTCCTTCAATTGGTCGATCATTGATCTTTGAAGTGGGCATCGTAAACCTTCCACGCAACATAATAGTAATTAGCACTCGAAAGTGGCATTGTTTACACACTGTGGATGTCGATGGCTGGTGGTCCCCTCGGGTGACAGTGTTCGTGAAAATGAAGTGCCTCGTCTGACACACGTAAGGGTGTCTGTAAAGAGGCCTCCCAAAGCACCCTCGACAGATGAATGACCACCGGCTGGACAATGCGTTTCGTTAGCCAAATTCTTGGCGTGACTTCCTGGCGCCTCGGTGCCCAAAATCCGAAGCGACCGCATGCGGATCCACGAATCTTATGAATTTCGCTTATTATTGCCCCTTCTCCCCACCTTTGCCAACATCACAAATGCTACACACGTACGGAACGCATCTACATAACAAAATGAATGTGGCCAATCTGAAGAAACAATTTTTGGAAGGTATATAAAAAATAACCTTAATATCAAAAAGCGGTTGACCCACCGCGACGCCAACTTTCCCACCACGTTTTCAGCGCCATCTGTCAACCAGGAATCTCATTTTGACCTGTGCTGACCATGTTATGCAACATGGTTTACATTAACGAAATGATTGCCTACATGTACTATATCTATAGTCACAGTCACGTTTTTGATTAGGGGCCATTCAAAATGGACGTCCTCAAGAGGGGGGTAGGGTGGATTCTGCTATCATGTGGACTCCAGTGGACAGGAGGGAAGAGGGGAAAGCCATTATGGACGTCCACTAATGATAGTATTTTTCAGTTTTTGGATTTTCTGTTTGATTAAATTTAAAAGTCAGTGAAGGGGGAAATGGACACCAGAAGAAATGTGCCCCCAGTCCAAAATGTACTTTAACTTTTAAAAACCTCGGAAAAGTCGGGAAAAATGCCTAAATTTGTGTTAAACACCAATTTTATGCTGGAATTTACCTTCGAGGTCCGAAAATTTCCGTTAGTCAGAAAAACCTGGGAAAATGTTGTGGAATAACTGGAATTGTTAGTAATCACCCCTATTAGCAGGGAATGATTGGAAATTTACAGGATGGACCTTTGTATTTTTCAACACATTTTCTAGACACCCTACTTTTCCAAAAAAAATTAAGGACGTCTATGAGGGCAGGGGGGAAGGGGGTCTGGTGGGCTAAAATGGACACCATGTGGACAGGAAGAATGAAGGTGGTGGGAGAGAAATCAATTTTTGAAGGGATTTCGAGTACGTCCTTTTTGAATGGCCCCTTAGATGTTTGAAGGAAGTAAAAACTATCTAGCTATCAAACTTGTGATATGCAGGATTACATGTAGCGCCATCTTCAAGAACTTGTTACATGTTGGTAGTCCAAGAGGTCATTCAGGAATATAACCTCAATGTCCAGCTGAGTGATCTAAGGGCCATCCAGACATACCTCAGTGGTAAGATGGACTACCGGATTGGACAGTTGGGGACTCCGGGAAGATTCAGTGGTAAGCTGAGAGACCCCCAGAGATCTTCTAGGAAAGCTGACAAGGGTCTCCAAAAAGTCATACCGCACTGACCTGCTGGATGTCAGACACATCAAGGATTGTTCAGGAAGACCATGTTATCCTCCTTGAACAGAACGAAAGGGTTTAGGAATTTAAGCACATGTAGACCTTGAGATTTATGGGGGTTAAAAAGCACTGGGATCCTCACCACCGTAGTAAAATTCTGTTGAAGTAATGTGGCACGCATTAAAATCGACCTGGAAACTAGTTTTGCCGACAAAAAGGAAAAATGTCCGAAACAGTTAAAATGTCACCACCCTGTTTAATGAATATCTAATAGTTTATCGTCCATGGGTGTCATGGGTCATCCCCTCTGCCACAATCTCCATTACGGGTGGTGGTTTTTTTGCGTGTCCGACATATGGACGTACAAGAGCCCGCCCAAGCTCTAGGGTGATCTATGGGTCCCGTGAGGTAGGGGCCGGTGTGAGACAGTCACTACGTACAGGGGTGTTTCATAATTCATGTCACATTCTACGATTGCCTATTCAAATAAGATGTCAGAGACGAAGGGGGATGCATAAATGCAGTAACACCTTTCTGTTATTTAACCCCCTACAGGTGAACATAATTGGGAAATCATGACTTTAAATCACCGGTACTGTAGGGGGAGGAGGAGGGATGGTAAGGTCCACTCGAGACCTTTGGGCCAATCATAAAAATCCACTAGCAAAAAAAATTTACAATGTTCAAGTATGTCGGCCCGCCAACCCTGACAAATTGTACGGCTATTATCCCCGCGGTAAACCAGAGAGCATCCTAGGAGGAGGAGGAGGGGGTAATGGCGGAATAGCCCCTTCTGACCCCACACCCGCTGCCCCCATAAAGCACTGTTTTAGGGGCAGAGTGATGAGCGCGATGAAAGAATCAGGGAAAAAAAGGTGTTACTGGGAACACACCATGGGCTGTCAAAAGAATCTTAAAAATGTCCAGAAAAACGATTGGGACCACCCACCCATCTGCTCAACAATAACAGAATCAAAAGTGCAGAAGGGAGCAGGTGCTCTGAGCATACGTTACAATTAACGGGACTTTGAAGACGCCCTGTACAGCACTCACATTTTATCAAAATTCCCTAGATTACTTTTGCTTAAAGTATTTAAAAAAAGTTTTGTACTCATGTGAAATAAGTAATTAGACTTGGGCAAATATGTACTCGCGTGCAGAAGTACTGATTACGAGTACCTGTGGAATCTTAGTACTCCATAGTATGAATAGTATCGCAATCAGACTTGGGTAATTTGTACTCGGGGATATACGAGTACTAATTACGAGTATGGCAGGCTGCAAAAGTACTGTTTAGGGAGACTGTTTAAAGTATTTAAAAAAAGTTTTGTACTCATGTGAAATACGTAAGTAATCAGACTTGGGCAAATATGTACTCGCGTGCAGAAGTACTGATTACGAGTACCTGTGGAATCTTAGTACTCCATAGTTTGAATAGTATCGCAATCAGACTTGGGTAATTTGTACTCGGGGATATACGAGTACTAATTACGAGTATGGCAGGCTGCAAAAGTACTGTTTAGGGAACTTCATTTATTTGAAACACCTAAGGTTTTATCACAAGCAGAAACAATTAACATTTTAAAAAATCGTAATGAATATGAGAACACAACGTAAACTTTCTTAGAAATAAGCAAAATCTTAATAATTAAAGGGATGAGGAGGAGGGGGGAAAGAACAGAACATCCAAAAACAAATGGATCATAAGTGTACATAAATGTAAAAATTAGGATACATACATTAGCTTTTAGGAAGACCCTCATTTCAATTTTACTCATTCTCGTTACTCAAATGTATTAAATGCGACTCAATTACTTAAGGTATTTCTATTCATAATCGATTACATTGGTACTCATAATTTCAGATTACGTTAATACTCGAGGACATTTGTAATCAGTTATTGTGAGTAAATTTTTATAATCTAGTGCATTGTATACTCATACGTTTTGAGTGCATTATTAGTACATTATATATTCAAATTACTTTTCGCACTCAGTAATATTTGGCTCGATACTCAAATTCAATTACTGCCCAACACTTACGTGCTTTTTCAAAAAAAATTATATAATATATACAAGAGTCTATTAATATTTTATTTTTCCTTATAAAAGTAGTCCACTATTCTAATGAAATAGCTTAGGATGTCACTATACTTGACAGTTACAAACCCACCACTTGGTAGCATCGTCTTTCCATCGCAACAAACACTAGAAGCTCATCTCTAATTGTAATCATCTATATTTAAATCGGAGAAATCAAGTTTTCATCCGGGGAAAACAAAACAATTTAAAGGATCGTTCAGTGGTCATAAAATCCCTATTAAACAAACATCATCGTATTAATACACGACAAAAATACATTCGCATCTTCGTATTAAACCTCTTAATATACTAAGCTTGCACATTTATTATACGAGGCTTACTTTTGAAACTGGGGGGGTGAGAAAAAGAAGAGGAAAATCCTATATAAACATAGTATATAGTGTATATTTACTGTATATATATATAAATAGGCGTCGCGTTTGAAAAGTGCGGGGGAGATGATCCACATCCTATTCACTTTGATAAAAAACAATCAGCAAACTATAAAACAACACTTTAGTTATTCGATTCCATTGTAGAGTTCGGATTTCACGAATTGCTTTTATGCCGAAATCAATTTTATTAAATTTCAGCTCATGAAATTCACTACCTTTAAGTCACGGAAATAGACAATTCAAAGCAGCAATAATACAACTCGATATCAGTTGGATAAGGCGGATAGTTTTCTTCTAAAATAGCCACGGATGAAGAAAAATAATAATGAAACATACGTTAAGATGATGCATATACAGTGGAGTCTCACTTATACGAATATGAGGGGGAACAGACAAATGCTTCTTATAAATGAATACAATGTACATGTACTAGCAGGTTTCGTGGTTACTGTGTTTTAATAAACAGAGAATAATTCTTCTTAAAAAATGTCGTTTAATAGTTTTGTCAATGTATATGTACATACAAAGAAGAACAGAAACAAAAAAACAAGATGTATATTTGATATAATCACAAACAATAAGGTGCATCTAATTTAAGTTACATCTTCAGAAATGTGCTTATTTCGTTTTAGAAAACTGTAATTTTCGCGTTCTTGTTTTTCCTGCAAGCTACATATTATATAAGACCTGTTCACAGTCAATAATAACATCAGACTCTTTTTCGTTTATGTCTTTAGAATAGACGAAACGCTTCATAATTATGTGAAAAAGCTCTTCTTATAATTGAATAATATTTACACGAGGGTATTACATCAGAGGAAGGAATCACCCTTTGTATAAGTGGACGTTTTGTATAACTGAATATCGTATAAGTGAATAATGCATTGCACAGGGTTAAATGGAGTTTTGCCGGGGAACAAGAAATTGTTTGTATAACTGAATGTTTCA
The DNA here is from genome assembly GCA_034698625.1 of Julus scanicus. Classification (NCBI taxonomy): domain Eukaryota; kingdom Metazoa; phylum Arthropoda; class Diplopoda; order Julida; family Julidae; genus Julus; species Julus scanicus. The sequence goes on along the minus strand of JAQGBW010000574.1, from coordinate 30,122 downwards.
TATATAAGTGAGCTTCGTATAAGTGAGACTCCACTGTATGCCACAATTTAGAATAGTTTTTTTTTGTAAACACAGTGAAAACTTTATACAAGTTGTTGGTTGTGCCCTTTGAGAAAAACAACATGTAAAAATATATAGGGGTCGACCATAATAACGCTGTTTATGGCGCCCTCTCCTCGTTGCGTGACGTAGCGTACGGCCTCTGACCCCTGACCCTTGACCCCAAGCCGCGTGGCGACGGCGACGTTTCGGCTAATCAGCAGCCGAGGCGCCACGAGGCGCGGTTGATGGCACTACTCCTACGTTGAACCTCCAATTAAAAAAAAAAACGCCCAATTTACGACTAATTTTAATTAAGTGCTCTATATCATTTCAAACGCCATTTCGGGGTCTAACCGGCACTTGTTTAATACTATGGCGGTTTCCCAGCTAAAGTACACAAATGACGCTCGTACGTTTTTTAAAAAAAATTCATATGTGATGGCGCTGCTAAATATAGGGCCGTCTATGAGACGTGCCATAAGATAATATGAGCATAAAACTGCAATTAGCCAGCGGAATTAAAATGGCACTACAATGAAATATCTGTTATGATGCCTATATTTGCCACAGATTTCGAGTGTTTTTTTTTTTTGACTGGCTTAAAAAATACGAAAGGTAATGTTTGTTTTACTCCACTTCATGCGGGCATTTTCAAACAACCCTTTGGGAAATCACGAACTGAAATTCATTCTAATTTAGATGTGGATAAACCAAATTGTTTTAATCGATCGATAATGATAACAACCTATAGATTGTTATCATTCATATATAATTCAAACCTGCTTTAAATAAACAGTAATATGTAACTGACATTTTATATAACATGCATAGTATCCTCAGCAGAGGTAAAAACATTTGCAAGCGATTTTCAACTCGAGGCACAAAAAATGACGGTAAATTATCGCGGCACTCTGAATAAGGAGCCACAATTGTTACGGCACACTATATAATAATAATAAATAACAAATAAATAAGGAAAAGTCAAGATTTTGAATTAAATAATCTATATTAGAATTTCGATTTTGTTATGATATTATATATGATATTTATTTAGATATACAGTGAAACCTCGGTTTACGAACACCATTTGTTGTTTCGCTTTACGAACGATGCTTTAGTTTACGAACATATTTCTCTGAACCACCAATTAAAGGTCCGAGTTTTTGCAATTGTTTTACTAGTTCCAGCAGAACATCTTTGTTACGGATAAGTTTTACTAAATACAAGAAACATCAAAAATGTGATAGAATTTCCAAGGATTCAAATTAAAATCGATATTAGTTTCAAAGAAATAGCCTCAATTGCAAATATGGCAAAAGTTCGTCTCTTGTTTTCTCCACGCCAATTGCAGATGCAATGGATGACAATTCATTGATGACGTCGATTTAAGACTTGCGTAAATCATATAATTAACAACAGAATAGAGTAGAATAATAAAATTTTTCCTAATGGAAACAATATTTGTTAAAGTATAACTTTCTTAAACAGAATCTGCAAATGAACTTGATTCGCAGCAACGTCAGCATGACCACACCACGTGACGTGGGTGTCTTTATTTCCTATAATGTTGGAAATCATGGATATGTATATATTAAACTGCTTTCTTCTAATAATATTACTGTTATATTTATATCCTTTCTGTATTATTTCCACACATAAAGCCATAAAATGTTAAAGTAATAATCTCTAGGACAAAGAACGCGTTATTTGGACGTTTAGTTTTAATTACTGACTGTTTCAGTCTGACCGAGTTCATATGCGTTTGTTTAATCGATGGATAAATTATAATCATCTCTAATTTCCATCTGATTTAATCCTCCAATGAATGGGTTGCATGAGGAATTTGGTGATGTCTATATTCGTTCACAAAGTATGTTTCAAACTTAGTGTAAAACACCGAAATGCTGTCGAGTCACTTCTGCTTACTTTGGCCTCTTCGCCTCTTTTTATTCAACAATTTTTCCTCATTAAATCTCGATTAATTAAACACCTGAATGTGCGAAGTCGCGTTAAGAGCCGTGTTTATATATATATAGGGTCCTCGTAGCCTTGACACTGCCACGGGTCAACTTAAGAGCGTTGCGTGTGCGGGTATCGTAAACACTCAATTAACCATTTGAACAACATTGTTGAAATGCTAAAATTAGAAAAGAAGCCAGCTTCTTAGATTTCCTTGATCATATCGATGTTATTTTTATATAAAAATAACGATGTCGTAATTATGACTGGAATTACTGATGGTTTAAGGGCAAAACAAACTACAAATAACAAAGTTCCAAAGAAATATTTGTTCAAACTTTTGCTAATTGTATACCAGAAAACAATATAGGATGACAATCCAATTTTTATAAATACAGTCCTCGTATAATTATCATTTACAGGGATCCTTCTCTCAATATTTCAAAGGTCAGACTCCATTAATCCACTGTAAGTGTACCCGTTTACCAATTCCCGAGAGTTAATCTAAGATTATGTTTAATGTTCGTAGACAGATATTTCATTTTTCCGCAACGCACGCCTGGGAATTCAAGATCAACAAGAGTAGCACCGAGTTATTGAATACACAGTCACTAATTAAGCACGCGCTGAAAATTATGTTACCAAATATTAACTTAATTCGCGGTTCTCCCACGCAGTGACGTCATTCGTGACGTCCATCGGTTATATATTAATTCTAAAGAATTTCGCCATTTTGAAACCATTTCTGCGTTTCAATATTTACTTGCAAGTGATGCAGTGACACTTTCCCCCCGTATATACCACATCGCATGAGCTTGAGACTGAGCTGCATCTCAAGTCCCAGAAGCATACCTCAGATGCATAGAAAAATGGCCAAGATGAGCGCTAGACAGCTAAATATGAGACTCAAGCTTGAGTTTAAACTTAAGATGAAGCTTATAAGAGGCCAAGCTCAAGCTTTTCCTGTTCTAAGTTGCATCCCATGCTTAAGCTTGACGCCCTTCCAAGTTGCTGAGCCTCACATTTAGCTGTCTTGAGCTCGTCTTGGCCACTTTTCTCTGCAGCTGTGGTGTGCATCTGGGATGTGAGACGCAGCTCAGTCTCAAGCTCATGCGATTTGAGCAACTCAAACGATGGCTAATTCCTGATGACTTTAATGAAACAATATTTAAAAATAGTTTAATGAATGTTGAATCAGCATATTACTTCAAGTTGTGGAAAAAAGTAATATTTTTGCAAGCCAAAAATGTGTTATTTTTGGATTTACAGTGTTCTTAAATGGTGCCATCCCTCGTATAATTAAATATTATCAGGTCACCGTTTGGTTTTTGGGAATAAATTAGATCAAGTGTTCCGAAGATTTAAGTGCTCCACATTCGGAGTCATTAGACCAAAACCACCGTATCAAAAACTTAGTTCAAAAGCCCATAAAAATCTATTACGTGCCAAAGCATCCGTTCAACAAAACACTTAAGTGACCAGATTAACAGTAGATACATTTTGAATCGATTAACTTTCAATTTGATTTTGTTTGATCTCAAAACCGCTCAATTCTTGTTGCGTGAGAATTTAATAATAAAAAACATCAATTTGATAAAGATATATAATTTCAATCAATGCCATACTCACTTAATGCGCTTTATATTCACTAGGAAAGTTATGAGCTCGGCTGCTACACTGACCCAAATACTTTTACATATTGTATAACATGTTGTCTCGTTTATTTCAAGCTCAACTTATATACGAAGAGTAATAAAATTTTATAGTCTTTTAGCCTGATTCTGTTAAATTAATTTGACCAGATCCCCTCAATGATGCAACGGATTCAAATTTCGGCCATGCGAGAAATCCCAAAGAGACAGCTGTTAAAAAGACATGTTATAGCTCAGTGTTTTTCCACCATTGTGTCACTGTGTTTTTGGATAAAGGTCAAAAAGATTTAATTTAAACAACGCTTTTGTGAAACAAATTTCGCTTACATACTTCATTCTAATAACAAATATTCATTTTCTAAATAAGTTTTGAAATGAAATTTCTATAAGTGCATGCGGTAGGGAAAATTGACCTGAACATCACGAAAAGTGAAACGCTTCATTACTCTCTAAATTATTTATATCATACTTCAGCTATCATAAACCCATAATTTATTTCTTGGAGTATGAATAAATGGAAATCGATGAATAAATAAAAAATACGTAATATTTTTTATTGAATTAAGAGAGTCTTTCTTGAAATTAATTCCACATAACCATTTCCTAATGCTAAAAAAAACAACGTTAACAAATGGAAAACAATGCATGAAATCAACTTTTATTAGGAGATAAGAAGTTAAATTCTTCCGTGCAAGAGTCTCACGCATATTTATTTTAAATAATTTTGTTTTATATTTCATAAGTTTCTAATACAGTTTTCCACATGTCACAAGAATGAGATTTGGTATTGCTTACAGTTTAGTCCCTTGACTCTCTTGTACTATTTACAGTAAAAAATGTCGTATTTATCATTAATTTCGTTGAATATTCCAGCATTTTTTAGCCAGTGTGCCGCGACAATTGTAGGCCTAGTTCAGTGTGCCGTGAGTTGAAAAACAATGATCCATACCTTAACTCCAGCACATATTAAACATAACAAAGAATCATCGCCTAAATTATTATTCTATCTAAAGACCTTTCCCCTTTCAATCTAAATTACTGTCTCAATTAAGCACATTTAGCCTCCTCATAAATTAAAAAACTTTAAGCATGACAGCATATTTTCTTTGTATATTATTTCAATTCTAAATGATTAATTGCATTTTCTGAGATAGATTATTGTTCGATTTGCTGTCATATCAATGAAAACATCAAAGCTACAAGTGAAATACAAGTTTGCAAAACGTAATTTATTCTAACGGTATTTTCGTTATCTTGCTCATGCTTTATAGCTTTTAACTTATTGTCTATGTTACAAAAACTAATTTCTCAAAGGCATTATGGCGACGGAGAGAGCGAAGCGTTTCCGTGACGTTAAGTCCAATTTGCCCTCTACGTCTATAAAAGTTTCATTTCAAATATCGTGTGTAACTATAACACCTAAAAAGGTATAGATAAAAGCCAAATGCGAATAACGACCATATATACTAGTGCATTTTATGTTAATACGCTTGGCCTCTAATTTGCATGTATTCGCAGTAAAGACCACTTCATTTCGCATGTAGGAGTGGTGTATGAAATAAAAACATTGAAAAACAACAGGTTGCTCCTGCCCATGACATCTTCATAAAAATTCAAAAGTATTAATAAAAACGAGGTAACGTGTAGAGGAGAAACTCGTTTACGATTGTTAAGCAGTATTTCAACGTAATTGGATGTGTAACATTGGTAATTTTATCAGAAGTTGATGATCCCACATAAGGTGAATTTCAAGTACGTGTCGACACTTGTTTTATTTCCGACAAGCGTGTGGTTTCAAATAAAAATACCTTAAAACAAGTTAGGTGCAGGAATGTCCAACGCCTATATATGGGCAATATGGCGATCAAAAATTCAACGAAAGTAGATAAAATAGGATTTATAATAACAATTGTGGCATTTGGAGAAGTCAACCAACTTCTTCAGGCTTATTTAACGTCCTCGATGATTGTTATCAACTTCATTTTCAGACAATTTATATTCAGTGCGGAGGCAAATAAATAAAAATGATATAAAATATTTTCTACTTTTGACATTGTAACTAATACATTAAATAGAGACAATAATTCTTAGCTGCATGCCATATAAATACGTGACAAGAGTTCATAGGGATTTTTTTTGTAAACACGCAGGGGAATCCTTGTTACACAACACGATTTACTTTTACGAGATTCGGACTTTAAGTCCTATTATAGATTTTTAAACATCATTAAATTGATATTTCTTATTAACATTGACAAATTTTGCAGTAATTAACAATGGCAACATAGTTTAGGCATCATGGTTTGATGAAACAAATGATGAATACAAGTTTGTCTACCGTGATGTTTGAGGAAACTTATTACGTTTTTTTTTTGTTGCCACAGCCATGGTTTCGGCAACATTTCGCAAAGGAAAAAATGTTGTCACTAAACTGCGCATGCTCAGCCATGTGTTCAAATTGCTAAAAGCGCCATAAACTGGATACATTTGTTCAGCTTTTCTGTCAGCATTTAGTGGAGACACCTCAGCATTCAGCAACATGCTGATGTATCCATTGTTTATGGTTTGTCTAAATTTTAGTGTTTGTAAGTTTGGCGCGTGTTAAATGTTGCCTTCAAGCCGGATCTCCAGTGATCGAAGGCAACATGCAACAAGAAACACGCAAACTACACAAACTTGAAACAATGAATACATCAACATGCTGCTGAATTCTGAGGTGTAACCACCAAACGTTGACTGAAAAACAACAAATGTGTCCAGTTTATGCATTTAGCTCACATTTGATCACATGACTGAGCATGCGCAGTAAAGTGGCAACAAGTGGCCGAAACCATGGTTCTGGCAACAAAAAAACGTCATAAGTTTGTTCAAACATCACTGTAGGCAAACGTTTATTCATTATTTGTTTCAGCAAACCATGCTGCCTCAACATTATTGCTCCATGTTGCCTTTAGTGGAGAACGGCCTAAAATAGATTAAAGTTCAAGTTTATTTTCAAAAGTAAAGCAAATTTAAAGAAGATGTTACCAATATGGTGAATTATCCACGCCCTTTTTTGTCATAGATCAGTTTCTATCAATCTTACCTCATGATTTGCATCCATTTAATGTTTTTCTTGAACTTCGACCCCAGGGGGAACTAGTGGCGCACGTGCCAATTTTTGATGGTTTTGGACACACATCCAGCGTTTTAATGTAGCCCACATGGGGTGGACGAGCCATCCCCAAAAACTTCATCACCGGCTATTTTATCATAAAGAGTTTCTGGTTGGCAGACCTCCTGGTTTATACTTGGCTATAGCTCACTACAGCCGGTCACCCATTTGTAAAAAAAAGCAAAAAAGTAACAAAAAAAATTCATAAAAAATCTTCTTGATACATGGTGGCCCCGTGAGATTCACTCTCCATATACCACCACCACCATCATCATCATCATCCTCATCCTCCTGATCATACGAGAGGATCGAGGGCTGCCTGGGTGGTCCTAAAACACGTACAAGTTGTGGGCAAACCCTTGTAACCAACTACAGAAAGACCACCATAAGGAAAACAAGGTACAAAAATCGTTTGATCTCCAAAATCTATCTTTTTTTACTTAAACAAAATAAAGATCTTAGCAGCGATTACGAGGTTTTTTGTGGTTTTTTTGGTAAAAAAAACCTCGTAGATATTCGTTAACACCCTTAAGAGTTGTGACCAAGCAGCTGTCCTATGAAGGACCAGCAACAATTTGTCAAAGCCTGGGGAGAAATGTGTCAAAGCATGGTCACATCGAGGACACCCCTCCTCCTACTAGGGTACAATACTGAATTCAACAAAAACAGTAGTGCACCTCATGCAGGTATTGTTTTGGACACAAAAAACAACTTTAAATTTCATGGAAATTGTAGGGTGTCACCAATTTCAAATCAGAAGTAAAATTTCATTTATGATCAATGGTTGTTTACATGTTTACAGTAATTTGACGAGAAAGACGTTCTCAAGATTGGGGTGGGGGTCTGCATGGACACCATGTAGGCATAAGGGGTAGGTGGGGGGAGCCATTATGGACGTCCACTAATGAGGTATTTTTCAGTTTTTGGATCAGTTTGAGTTTTAAATGGACACAGTGTGGACAGGGGATAGGGAGTGTCCATTTTTGAATGAATTTTGGGGACGTCTTTTTTGAATGGCCCCTTTATCTAATCGTAAAGTTTTTAAACTCAGGTTAAGCAGTTTATTTTGGTCATATACGTGGCCAAAATGCAACTACATTTAATGAATTCAAAAAAGAAGCAAATTTAGAGATATTTCAAAACGTAAGTTTATTTTTGATGTAGGGAACTTCTCATCTAATAAATTATAGCTACTCAATTATTATCACACAGCCATTATGTTTGCAATACGTACTTTCGCAGTACTGCATTGCGCAATACAACTTCTGTTTCACGTCCAAAAACAGATTTTTTGTATGTGAAATCTGGACGGCTTTATTGGATTCCACAGTGGATAAACGGTTTTATATTTCACAAATTTCAATTCAGTGTAAAAAGGTCAAGTATATAAATAAACTCCTTCTTTAAGGTTAGGTCTTTTTACGTTTTCATTGCATGGATTTTTGGCAATATCTAAATTTAAAATAAGGAGAAAATTGACTTTTCAAACATCACATCTCTATATCAACTGAATGGCATGCAAATGATAAATAGAAACGTTAATATAATATCAAAAATAGATTCGTGTCCTGATATTGTTTACGAAAAAAATCCAAAATAAATAGTAAATTCTGGATGTACATTGTATGGTATATATACATAAGGTTAGAGATATTCAAAAAGGACGTTTTGAGGAGGAATAGAGGGATGGGAGGGGGGGAGTAAGGGGTCTGCTGGCATGTAGACACCATGTGGACAGGGGGAGGGGAACGTCCCCCAATGATGGCATTTTTCAGTTTTTGGATTTTCTGTTAAATTAAGTTTTAAAGGTCAATGAAATGGGAAATGGACACCGGAAGAAATGTGTCCCAGACCCAAATGTACTTGAATTTTCACAACCTCAGGAAAGTCTGGAATTACGCTTAACTTTGTGTTAAATACCAATTTTATGCTGGAATTTCACTTCGAGGTCTGGACACCCTACATTTTAAAAAAAACTTAAGGACGTCTATAAGGGGGGAGGGGGATCTGGGCTAAAATGGACACCATGTGGACAGGGGGAGGGGGAGTCAATTTTTGCATGGCCCTTTACAGCTATGCCAAATTTATTTAAATTTAAGAAAGCACATCAAGTCCAAGCAGCTCGTCTTATTCAAATTGTGTATTTCCAATGAGCAGCGATTTTTGAATGATGGAAGGATTTTGACATGACTTTTCTCTACAAGTATAAACTGCGTTATGGATTAGGGTAACATCTGACGTCTTGAAGTAAATTGTTGAGTACATCCAACGTGATTTAAGGGGGAAAATGGTGGTCCAAGAAAGGCTCAACATCCGCATGCTGATTAGTTTGACGTCAATGTCCTCGTGAATAGATTTTTCAGATCAGAATCCTATTATTTCAGCTGTTTTGATTTCTCTCCACAGCTGCTTTTTTCTACGGCCAGATTTTCCAACCTTTGACTTCTGTCAAAATGCCGTTTGAATTTCGCATGAATTAAACTGGTAATGGATTTATTACTACAAATGGCTGCCAGTGGCGTCAGACGATGTATTCGTGATTAATCCCACGGATTGTTAACGAAATTTCTCAACTTATTAACACGTCTAGCTTTAAAATTTCCGTCATACATATGTATACGAAATAACTGAAACTGACTAAACTTGGTTTTTTTTTGTTCCACTTGTTGCAGTTGGAATATACGGCGCTTCTGGAGAGGGGGCGCCACCATCGAGCGATTCACCTGCTGGACTAACAACTTTGTAATACTAGTTGTATTTACAGTATTTATTAAATAAAATGTCAAATGTTTTGGTATCACTAACGCGTGTTTGCGGTTCATAGTACAGTGGTCAATGCTCTGTCAGCAACCTACAGCAGAGTAAATCTACTTCCTCTACATTGATATCATCGTTAAATTTACGACTGATTTCCCGTTATTAGACATGTTGCACATTATACAAATGTCTACAAACAAATCTTAAAATGACTCATTTTTAGTCCTTGTTTCATGTGTTTGGATTGTAATAAAGAGTTTCTAAGATGACATTACGGGACAACTTATGGTATACCTGTAAATATGTCTCAGACAAGGCCGTATAAATGGGGGATACTGAGGACAGTTTCACCCCCTGAAATCTGAGAATTTTTTACAAATTTCAAGCCAAATCGACAAAATATAAAAGGGGAATTGCACTTTTGCACTAAAAGTGGGAATTTTAATTCTGCTCTAGAAATGCAATTTTGTGGAGATTTTTAAGGTAAAAACGAAGTTTTGAAGTAAAACTTCAACTTTTATATTTCTTGCGCACGCATTTACAAAAATGTCAGAAAATATAATTGGTTGAAAATAAATTAAATTTTCCTTTATGTGTTGTTTCACTGTATAAATGATTAGTTGCATCATTTAAAGGGTTTTGATAGAACTCCTGCTGACTACCCATAACTGTTTCCGATCTGAACCAGGTGTGAGATTTCAGTTTGATTATATTTCTTAGAATAGTTAACAAAAATTTAAATCTTTTGAAATATAGGTTGAAACCGGTTAAATTTAAAATAAAAATTGCTGATGCACCCTCAATTCTCAGTTAAAGCCAAGGGTGGCCAGCGTGGAGAAAATTAGAAAATAACTTTCTAAGAATAATATGTTTAATAATAAATATTATAAAAAATAAAAAAACAAATTATAATATCAGATAAAACGAGGAAAAAGACTGCAATGTACAGTCATAACAAAATACGTAGCATGTGACATTACGTAAACTCAGATTATGATACATGTATTTAAAGAGGTGTGTGATATAGTGACGTCATTGTATTAGCTTAAGATGTCAATTTACCCTCTTACTAGGTCAAAAAGATATGAAATGTGTCAGATCTCTTTCTGGTACAATGAATATTTTATTTAATTATTGATATGGATAATAAACAAATTCAAGATACTTGACTCAAATCAATATCGGCGTCATATCCGTACTACATCATGATTCTATGTAACCATTACCATTTTTCCTCGAAAATCCACGGAAAGTCGGAATATCGGACATACATTTTTTGAGAAATTTTTTAAATTGTTTCATTGGTTATTAAGCCAATGCATAAAATAAAAATTAAATAAATCTAATACAACACGAAGGAACTTTATGAAGGATTCATTTTGAAAAATAACCCAAATTTTGCATTATTTATTACATAACTTATGACCTATATTATTTATGATGGCAACTTATGACTTGTATTACTTATGATGGTAACTTTTGACTTGAATTACTTTGATGACCTGTGACTTTTATTACTAATGGTTTACATGATAACTTATGACTTGTATTACCTATGACGATTTAACTTGTATGATATGTTTCTAAATACTTTGTATGTCATAATTTTTAATACTAGATATTAATTCCGAACGATCCTACGGCGCTCCATCCAGATATATTTACTTCAGCGTACATTGGCACACGATCCAATATGGCGTCTGTGACCTCCAATGGCTTCCTCGAAGCATAAAACATACGGTTCTTTGGCCGAAACGGTGAATCATTCGCAGTTATAACTAATTACGTTCGAGTTTAAAATAAATTTAAGTCCTATTAGGGGGATGATGTCTGTAATTGTTCGGCACCCATTTTTAAGAATTGAGGAATTGAGGGGGGAGTTCCGAAACACGAGCTTAGAATAGGTGCGACCATGGGGATGAGGTGCGACGCTTGAAAATGAATATAACGAAAGAGTTGCGGCTTAAACCAGGCACATTATGGCCTTAAAACTGTATTTAAATGATTTACGTCGTAATTACGAACCACTTTTTTTATATCCTGAAACTTCCAGAAATACCACTCGCTAGGTGGTTTGGTTTGCGCCGGTCGACCATCTACTCAACTTTCGCTCGTTTTAAGCAGGCTTAAACGTTGAATCGTGTTTAAGAAATTCAAGACACGCTCATAAAATCCTATTAAACAAATGCTCCGAGTCATAATAAAACAGACGCGTTTTAATTAATACTATCTCTGGCTAACAATAGGCTCGAGGGGGGAAACTTATATGTATATATATACTTGAATTTCAATTTTAAAAACTAAGTAATGCCGGAAAAAACATGTTTACGATAATACAAATTGGATTCTTTAAAAAGTTCCTTAAAATATTCAGATCCTTCTTAATTTTCAATTTAGATATTCAAATTTTAGATATTTTAGTAATACAAGGCAACTAAAGGGCAATTCTAAAAGGGCAATCCTGAAATTCCTTCAAAAATTGCCCTATCCCCCCACCTCTCCCCTACTCCATGTCCACATTATGTCCAGTTTGGTCAAGAGTCCTCCTCCTCCCCCTCATAGACGTCCTTAATTTTTTTTTTTTAAATTTGGGTGTCCAGGAAATTTGTTGAAACATACAAGGGTCCATCCTTTAAATTTTTAAGCACCGGCCTCGCTATACCACGACATTTTCCCACATTTTTTTGGGAAAGGAAATTCCTGCATAAAATTGGTGTTAAACACAAAGTTTGACATAATTCCTGACTTTCCCGAAGTTTAAAAATTCAAGTACATTTGGGACTGGGGACACATATTTCTTCCAGTGGCCTTTTCCCTTTTCACTGACCTTTAAAACTCAATTAAACAGAAAATCCAAAAACAAAAATACCCCTCCTCCTGACCATCTGATGTCCACATGCCTGCAGACACTCCCTACCCCCTCTCAAGAACGACCTTTTTGAATGACTCCTAAGTAACCTAATCTATAAGTGATTTGAAGAATTGAAGGCGCATAAGAATTTACAGGGACAATTTAACTTTTACTAGTTTCTAGTTCATAATATGATGTTTCAACGAATTTAAAAAACGAAAATGCATGTTAAAGGACTTTACTCCTCCATCCAAATGTTATTAAAATTCATCCACAAATAAAGTCATAAAATGTTGGTGACTCCGAAAATGAACCTCAATTTTCATCAAGTTAATTAACATTAACAAACTTGACATGAAAACATCAAAAATTTTATTGCAAAATGTTAAATGGTATAGCGAGTAAATATCTGAGTAGGACAATGATTGACATCGAAAATAATATTTGAATAATTTCTATACACCGTGAGTCATAAAAAAGTAGAACCCAATACAAAAAATCACAACTTCGTGAAAAATGCTTCGATTTAAATCAAATTTGGCACTTGCATAGAACAATAGTGTAGGAACTAGGAACTTGTTCCGAACTTGAGACAAATCTCGGATTATTTTTAACAAGACGGTGGGCCCGCTCACCATGTTGTGCTCGAGAAACAATTGAATTGCTGTAATTGGAAACGCCACAGTTCATCGAAATCAACCACTGACCACCAAACAGTCCAGACTTGAATCCAGTGGACTTCAAAATTTGGGGAGTTCTTTAAGAAAAGGTTTACAAATCGAAGATTAATAATATCGAAAAATCGAATCTATACAAATTAAGAAACTTGTATTGAACTCAACCAGCGTATAATCGATTCGTGAATCAAAGAATGACGCGTTAGACTCCGGGCTTGTGTAAAGGCCACCGGAGAACATTTTCAACACATTTTATAATTCATTTTTGTTCCTACACTATTGTTTTATGTATGTGCCAAATTTCATTTAAATCTAAGCATTTTTCACCAAGTTCTGATTTTTTTTTTACCGGATTCTACTTTTTTATGACTCACAATGTATATTTTTCAACCCGAATAACTTTAGGAGAAAATATCTAAGTCAAGCATTCTCAAATTGAACCCTTCCAAAAGTTGAAATTTCACTTAATGATCTCTTTAACGACTCCAATTTCTTCGAATTACACGGTTCTTTAAATACAAAATTGAAACCAATAACAGCAGTCAATAATACCCCATTTTCGGCTGCTGAAATCGGTTCAAAAAGACACAAACACTTTTTTAAGAGGGTATACAAGTTGTTAAATCGAGGGGGTCATCATTTCGTGGGTCTTAAGTAGGCCCAGTTGGCTTTTTAAAGCACTTGGTTTTTATACGGCATTAAAAAAAAGCGATTTTCCTTTCACTTTCTGTCAATTTCGGTTTTTCCTTTTAATAAACACATGACGAAGTAACCAAAAAAAAACATGGAGATAAAAAAAAACTGGCGAATTCGTCAAACTGTAAAATTAACTGTCAGTTTGGTGGATGGACACGATAGCCCTGGCGCTTTAACTTTGACCATGTAGCATATTTTGGCAGCGAGGAAATGAAAAAGGAGCCAAGTAGTGGCTAAAAAAAGGGAAAATGGGAAGGAGGGCGAGAAACGAAATTAGTTTGCATTAAAAATCAAAGTCGAAGATATTTATTCAGGAAAAAAAACTGAAAAATAAGCCTAACGCAGGTAGTCAAGACGAAAATGGCCGCACCTTAGAGAATATGGGAACGTATAATGAACCTTTCAATTGAAGATGCTAAACTCTCAAGTAAACTCGAAAATAAGTTAACCTTCGAAACGAAAAACCCCTTAATGTAAATTATAGCAGGTTTGCCATTACTACAGTTGTTTTTCTCTCTGATAAATTAGATATCGAGCTAAACCTTAACATATCTTTTTTAATTTTAATTCAAACTTGTGCACGTGCTGTTCTTAATCTCCTGCATGTGCTGTTCTCAATCTCGTGCTTTTAGGAATTCCATTGTTCTTTTGTTTGGAATTATATAAAAATAGGAATTCAGTTCAGTTCCTTTATCTCTTCACTACTTGATGGTAAAATAAATTGTTCACATAACTTATTATTGAGTACAGTTTATTTGGAATTCATAACAATATCCAAATATTAATTTGCATTCTCATGCTGAACGTGCTGGCAGCATGTGCAAATTAACGGACATTTTTTAAACTTATTTATTAATTTTAAAAAAATCTACCACTTCAAAGTGAAAAACAACAATATGATGCACTTGCTGATCCATCAAGCTATTTTAAACAATTTTTATTTTTATTTAATCTGTTTTTTTTTGGCTGTCAGTGTCGTTGCAAATATATACCCATTGAAAGGGATAGGGTCGTAATCCCCCTTAAGCCAATATTTATGAGCACCCTGAATACAATAAGCTATCAATATATAAATAATGTATTTACAAACCTAAATATCATTTATATCGTAAATTATTCAAATTTGTAGAGAATTATTTTGTATATTTACAGTAGAAATTTGATGTATCGAAGCCTTGCCCGAAAAACGTGAGCTTAAATCCTTGTCTGACTTTGATGAAAAATAAGATGGCTACTAAGCTAAAAACCGGTTAAAATTAGGGTTAATTGCAGTCGAATAAACTACTCTTAAAACTGATTAAGTAGACGAAAAAAATATTAAATATAGGTAAAACCGGCGAACAGTGGAAATACGTTTAGGGGCCATTCAAAAAAAAGGTCCTCATGAGGGGGTAGGGGCTGTGTGCAGGTATGTGGACAGGGGAAGGAAGGAGGGGGGGGGAGGGGAAATAAAGCCATTATGGACGTCCACAAATGATATTTTTCAGTTTTTGGATTTTCTGTTTAATTGTGTTTTAATGGTCAGTGGAAGGGAAAATAGACACCTAAAGAAAGGTGTCCCCAGTCCCAAATGTATTTGAATTTTTAAAACCTCGGGAAAGTCAGGAATTATGCCTAATTTTGTGTTAAACACCAATTTTATACTGGAATTTCCCTTCGAGGTCAGGAAATTTCGGTTAATCAGAAAAATCTGGAAAAATGTCATGGAATTGGTAGCCAGGTGGGTGCTTGGAAATTTAAAGGATGGGCTTTTGTATGTTCCAACAAATTTTCTAGACACCCTAATTTAAAAAAGAATTAAGGACGTCCATAACGGGGTAGGGGTTGGTCAATTTTTGAAGGAATTTCGGGGACGTTCTTTATGAATGCCCCCATATGCCATTTTAAATACCTTATGCAACGAAGCTAGGATGTTAACATTAAAAGTTTGGCTCATATTTTGAGAGTGGACAACTGATTCACGGTTAAAAAACGAGGAAGAAGATAACGAATTTGATGCTTTGATGTATTGATAAACGAAGAAAAAAATAGTTGATAATATTAAAATAATAATAATAGTAATCTCATTGTGATCGTGATAGTCAGAGATTTTGGATTTATCTGAAAAATCTAACACTTCCCCTCCACATGTACTCGGGTGCAATTTGCATAAGCAATCTGTAGAGGGAGCCTCAGTACCCTCCCTCGACTCATGTTTTTAACCCCCCAAAACAAAGAAAAGATGGGGTCATCTGATAAAGCACACAGCCAATCCAAGCCAATTTCAATACCCTACACGATAATTAACTTTTTATAATTATTACTTATATAGGCAGAAAGTGGTGTAATTAAAAATCAGCGAGCTCATGGGATGGACACGAACCCGCATAATTCATAAAAGGGATCAGAAGTAGCGCTTGTAAGCCTCTAATTGCTACTTAATTTAACATACATGTATGCGTAACACGTTTTTGCACATGTTAGGATTACATTAATATATGTTCAGGGGTGGACAAAATAGTGTAAACACTCGACACAGCCACACATTTCTTTATTAATATGATGTGCATGAGATAACTTTTTGACTTCAATATGGTATTAATCCTTCTTTTAATGGATTCATATAAATTTTAAATAATTCTTAAGGTAGGCTAGGTCCCACATTAACTCGGATAATCGACGTTCGATTGTAATTAGCTTAATGAGACCTACTAATGAATCTAGTGAGGCAAGTATTGTGAGACAAGTATGACATCCCACTGTACTGAGTCCCATTCCTATGAGATCCTCTATCTATGGATTGTTCCATAATGGCAATAGGTTTCATATGAGATTTTTCACTCATAATCAGATTTTTCCGTTACCTGAGGTAGTCTAGGTCCCACATTAACTCGGATAATCGACGTTTGATTGTAAGTAAGTAGCTTATGAGAATCTAGTGAGATACGTATTATGAGACTTATGACAATTGTCATAAGTAATCTTAAGTATCCCAATGCAAAAGGTCCCAATGTTATGAGAATCCACTATAAAGGGTCCAATTGTTATGAAATCCCACTGTAATAGGTCCCATTGTTATAAGATGTCATATCTATAGAATGTTCCAAAACCACATAGGTCTCATATGAGATTTGTCACTCGTGAACAGAATTTTCAGTTACCTAAGGTATAAGTTAGGTCCACATGGATTCGGATAATCGACGTTCGATTGTAAGTAGCTTAATGAGACCTACTAAGGAATCTAGTGAGACAAGTATTATGAGACTAGTATGAGATCCCATTTTAATGGGTCCCATTGTTATGAGATCCCACTGCATTGGGTCCCATTGTTATGAGATCCCATTTTAATGGGTCCCATTGTTATGAGATGTCAAATCTATAGGATATTTCATAACCACATAGGTCTCATACATGAGATTTTTTTACTCGTGAACAGAGTTTTCGATTATCTGAAGTAAGCTAATGTCCACATTAACTCGGGATAATCGACGTTCGATTTTGAGTGTCTTAGCAAAACTAACCGGAAAACATATGGCCCAAGTGAGCAGTAGCGCCCCCTAGAATCACTATCGACAAAACCAATGCCCCCATTTAATCTTTAAATTAACACCGATTTAAGTTAGAGGTTCGTTAACACGTTGAAAGCAGGTGAGAGAAGCTTTTGCCCTCCCAAAATGCGTTGTTTCGAGACCCAAAACAAACACAAGATTTGGGTAGAAACGCATATTTCATAGGCGAGAAGAGGTTTCTATACCGAATATATATCTGTTGGTGTTACAAGTTTCGACTAATAGGAACAGAGATGGAGAGAAAGCGAGAGAAGAGGGGTACGAGGTGCACCCCTGGCCAACAGTTGAAGATCCTCCGCAGATGAAGATGGAGCGGGATGAAAACGTACTACAAAATATCTCAAACTGACTTCTTTACTTAGCTGCTTGGATTACGACATTTAATGGTTGTGCCATTTATTACAAGTTTATCGGGGGTTTGGACTAAGTTTTGACTAAAGTTCGCGCTCTTCATGGATTATCCGCGTTGTATTCCGAAGGAAATTTCATCAGGAAACTAAATATCACAATTTGGAGAAATTCAGCGAAACTTAGCAACAACAAATCCAATGATGTCCCGACTCCATTTTTGAATCACATCCTCTGAATTTTCGTTTTTAATTATCAGGGGTTTGAAATTTAAAAACTCAGTATTTTGGCAATCTTAAAAATCACATTCTGTTGTTGTTTTGAATTTATTATAACTGAAAATCGATAAAATATATAAACTTAATTTTGGAATTTTTGGAATTTGGAAAAATAATATATTCAATTAATTGTCATAAAAACTTTTGTAAAACTTTTCAAAATTGTGTTTTGACTGTTCAATATTTTCATTTTGATTAATAATTGTACGAATCTCACGTCGACTTATTAGAATTGTATTCTGAAATGTTATAAAACAGATTTTTTGTCAAATTTACGAAACAATTTCTGACAAATTTGAAAAGCAGAACTTCTGACAAGTTTTCAAAACTGAATTTCTGACAAATTCACAAAACAGAACTTCTGACAAATTTACAAAACAAAGAATTTCTGACAACTTTTCAAAACAACTAAAGAAATCCATGGGAAGAGTAAAGTTGAGTCCTGAATTCAAAATTCGTCCCAACAAGACTTAGCTAATCTTATCATTTGTCGATAATCGTCGATTATTTATCAGAAATGTCACTTCCCCGATTGACATTTTCCCAAAGTGCTTCAATTTGTGAATTTGTTTCTAGTGTATAGTTAAAAATGTGTGTTGTGAGATGCAACAACAATAGTATTTGTTTGTACCGTTTTTAATGTATTTGTGTGGCGACGGGCGTGGTTTTTCTACGGTGTTATGTTAGTTGTTTTAAGTGCACTGTCATTGAAACTTTCGGCCAAAAGGAGGAAGGGCAGGCCTAGGATGCCGGCAAGCAGGCACCAAAAGCAACACACCAAAACCTACTACGATTCGTCGTACATCGTACATCGTACATCGTACTCAACTGCTAGAACCTATGCGGATTAATACTACCCAAGAGCCGGCGCAAACTTAAGTTACAATCGGCAAAAATCGCTCTTGTGCTCTGTGCTCCGTACACGTGTGTCTGTGCTCCTCTCTTCTGGATGTGTGATTAAGTTTTATCAACATATTCATGGCGATCACTCCAAGAGACAAATCATGGCATGGATAAGCCCGTTAAATTTGGTAAATCTTTTCATCTTCTATTATTAAAATAAAATTTACAGTGGTGTGCGAAAGTATTTACAAAAAAGTAAGGTTTTTACACCATGTTTGTGTACATCAGTTTTGTGTACGTGATATTGATGTAACACGATCTAGAATTTGGAAAATATGGTCAATTTTTATCATATCAAAATCAGTGACTATTTGGAAAGCATATTATAGGTATATTCTTCTTGACAATCTTTAGTATTTTTTAAGAATTTAGCAAGAATTTAGCCATATTTTAAATTAATCATTAAATGATCGAAATTAGGCCCTTTTTGTGTACTATTTCTGCACACTATTATATATTGAAAAACTTGATGATTATGGTAAATATTTATAACTTTATTAGTGGATATTCCATCTTTTATATTATTTTGATTTTATATTTATACTAGCATCCATATAGATATCTATATTGGTATGTACAGCCACATCATAATATGTAGGTAACTTTTTTTGGCAATCTGAATATTTTTAAGAATTTAACACAATTTAAATTAATCATTAAAAGGTCGAAATTTGGCCCTTTTTGTACTTATGTCTGCACACTATTGAATATTGAAAAACTTGATAATTATGGTAAATACTTACAACTTTATAAGTTAATATTCCATCAATTATGTTATTTGGATATTATTTATATACTGGTAGTCCTATTATAATATATCTTACGTCTGTTAGGCTATAATCGATTGGTAGAATTTTATTTAAAAAAACATGTCAAGTTTGGCATGATGTCCACATATAAGTAATAATTCATTTGTGATTTTTTTAAATCTTGTCCATTTTTCTCTAAATATTCAAATTGTAACAACATCATGCATCATGCTGTGCTGAATTCAGTTGCAACTACATAAACGCACCCTTTAATCTGCTCTAGATATGCTTCATAAAAAACAGTGTTGACATAAATCTTGCAAAAAATGTCAACCGTTATTCTATTATTTTTGTAGAACCCTGTAAACATATTGAATTTTGAAACCTCGATGTGGACGCTATATCTGATTTGTTTTAAAGAAAGCTTTCTTATATGAAAATGTTCAATATATTATATTTCTTGATATCAAACCATTAAAGTTTTTTCAAATAGAAAGTATATAGTTACCAAGTTAATGACGGACGATGTCAATGAGCTAATCGGTGCTCAAATTATAAAAAATGAACTAAAACTACTTTAGAATTTACTTTTCTGAAGTTTTGTTGGGAAACAAAACTGAAGTATCAAAAGTTTGAATTATGTAGATTTTAAAACAGCAACTAGACATTTAAATGTAGCTAATTTTAACTTTAATAATAACTACTAAAACTTTTATTACTCGTATAATAAACGCGGGAAAATTTGAAAGTAGTTTACAGTTTGGATACTAAACATGTTTATTTATTTGTCCTCAAATAAATTGAAGATTTTTAAGTTTTATTGATAATGTTTTTGAATAAGCGATTTATTCTAAAAAGTTAATCATTTTGAGAACCGAATCAAATCTGATTTGTGGGGGGAACATAAAAAGGCCAATCCTATAAATTTTCAAGCACCCCTTTCACTGCCAATTCCACAACATTTTTTGAGATTATTGTGATTAACAGCATAATTCCAGCATAAAATTGGTGTTTAAAATAAAGTTAGGCATAATTCCCGATTTTCTCAAGGACTTAAAAATCGAAGTACATTTGGGACTGGGACACATTTCTTCCTGTGTCCTTTCCCCTTTCACTGACCTTTAAAACTTAATTAAACAGAAAATCCAAAAACTGAAAAATACCATTATTAGTGGGCTTCCATAAAGGCTTTTCTCCCCCCACCCCCTCCCCACTGCAAACATACCAGCAGACCCCCTTACCCCTATCTTGAGGACGTCCTTTTTTAATGGTCCCCAAGTACAAGTAGTGATATAATCAGGTATCAATCAGGAAACTAAATTCCAGAAGCTCATAAAAGTGTGTTTTGATTACCAATTACACTAATCTTCTAGTTTCTATAGTAACACATTTTTTATATATTATGATTTATAAAGCCATAAATCAAATTTTTTTATATTAAAAAAGCGATTACCAAAGTCTGATTAAAATGTTTAAACATTCCGGAATGATGTCGAGGTATAGTTGGTATGTGATTATAAAGTAGTGTTGTAAAACATATTGAATTTATAATTCTTAACTTTGCTATTTTCCAATTTTTTTTTTTTTTTAAATTAGCTGCCATCATGTTGAACCCATCTGTGGGAACGTTCCTCAGCACCTGCATAATCGTCATAATTACATGCTACCTGATCATTTCTTAACGCGTATAACGTAATTAAAATTATCTACAACTACCAACTCGGATGCTCTTGATCATCGTTATAAAAACAAAACCACCGATGAAAAAAAAAAATGGAAAATTGTTCGCGTCACAAAGCACTATTAACGAGGAAATGAAAAATAACTGGTGCTGACGACTTATTTTTGTTAAAAATTTAACAAATTTCGTTTTATTAAGTGTGGTGAGGATCCCCCTTTCATCAGAGGTGTGCTTCAGAGAAGACCCAGAGGTGGAGAAGGCGTCTCTTTGCTCATCTTGCGTCATTAGTGCGATCATCCTCAAACATCTTTATCATCAACTGGTAAACTAATTTCGTTGAAGGCAAAGATAGAAAAAAAAGACGAAATAATCTTGGTCCAACCTGATTGGAATCCACGTCAAGATTCTCGGCCAACCTGAGCCGCCAACTGACGTCACAGATCCACGTGTCTACCGCGAGGGATTTTTGGATAGTTGTGCCATCGTGCAATGATATCATGGGTGCCTTGGATGAAATGAAAAAGTAGTGCAGCACGAGTATATCTGCCACAAGAAACAGGAAAATGCCGCAATGTGCTCGCCACCGATCCCAACTGCTACAACTTTGAACAACAACCACTTCTGTCAGTCGGCACTGCGAGCATCGGTACCACTTTACTCACGCTGGAAACACACGACGAGACTTATGAATTAAGGAGAGGAATAATCGATTACCTCCCCCTCTTCAGGTCTCTGGATTTCATACTTACCCTTCTTATTTTTAACACACAAAAATCAACAACCTAAAAACAACAAAAATACGAAAATTTTGTAATAATTTCGTCGACTTTTGGGAATTGCGGACGTCTGCCACTCTGGCACGAGTCATGCATGTGGACGTCGTGGCTGTGCTTGTGGTAAGTCATTTTTACTAGTACTATTTTTACATCATTTTTAAAAAGGTGGAAATTTTGCCAAAATCAAAAAGCAAATATTCTGATAAGCCCCTGTTTTGTGTGTTCAACACTACGTTTAGTGCAACGGAAAAATGTGGATTATAACCATGCAGGGTGGTTTTATCTTTATTTAATTTTGAAAAAATCGTGGTCTGAAAAAACTGGGTTATATAACCTAGATTTGACTTTTATGCGATTTCAACAAAATTGAAAATTTGGGTAAGACAAACTCGTCTTTATAAAAACGTCTTTATTTATAAACGCTGAAATTATATTATAATAATAATGTTGATGGCGTAGTGTTTATGTTATCCCAGTTTTTGATCTTTTTTAAAAAAATCTTCCTGTAAGATGCTATCAATAAAAAATGTAATAAGAAAGAAGATGGTTTTGTAGGTGCCAAAGGCAAATGGATAAAATGGATAATTGCTTTTCATGTAAAAAGAGCCTTTGTATATGAGGTTATTAGCATGATCTTAGCGGAAGTTCGGCTATTCATTGTATAAAGGAAGCATAGATATCCAGCAACTTTTTAATTTAATTGCTGCTGAGGTACATAATTTATCAGACCAAGTGTTAAGGACCTTCAGAAGCTTGAGCCAATGCTCCGGATAAATCAAGTTTCAGAAGTACCTTTATAATGATTAAGATTTCATTCATAAGTTAAGATTTAAGTAGCAGTTAAAAGTTGAAACTAAGTCATGGAGTCTTGGAAAGTCATGGAAAACTGCAACAGTTTTAACTATTATAAGTATTTGATGACACAAATGCAAATAGGAAAACCTAAACTCACTAGAATTTTTGTTTATATAACAGTAAAATTTATTTGCAAGCCTATTATTTGAAAAATTGTCCTGTTCAATAAAATGTTGGTGGTAAATTAATCAAGGTGTTGCTAAACTCTAAATTTAAGGTTAAAAATTTGAAAGTCACTCGTGATATAAATAGCATATTTATGTGAATTTTTACCATCAATTAAAGGTTTTCCCCAGAACGTCTAATCTAAACACTCAATTATTTTTGTAGTTTCCATTTGTTATCTTTGAAAATAAATAATAAATATACAATTGAAATATAGTTTCGTTTTATATTGCAATAATCACATTCCAATAACTTTTTTTTTTACAACAAATAATGAATTTAAAATTTAAAAAAACCGAAATTTAAAAGCAAAACCTATAGATCAACTTTAACTTGACAGGTGTAGGGCACACGTCCCTCTTAATGATACGATTGTAGTAAAAAGTGTAAAAAAGGGACTTAAAAAATTCAGAAAAATTCCAGAAACACATAAAAAAGTGGAAAACATGAGACAAAAAAGTACGTTAATAATACTTAATAATAATAAAGGGAAATTGGGACAAACATATCACGACCAATCCAGGGTGAGTGAACATGGAGGCCATAGTGTTCATTGGTAGAAACACTTCCAGGTGCCACACTGCTTACCATTTGGCATTTTCTCACGCTTTTTGCGCCTGTTTTTTTTTTTGTTGAACTCCCAAATTGCACCCAACAACCTGCCACTAAAATTCGTATTTACATTTGGTCAAAATAGCTCATTTAGGGCAAGTAGTGCTGTAGGTAGGCAGTCCATGAGGAAGGTAGACGGGCAGGACCGAGGGAGGTCAGCTGCTGACTTATGTATGATAAATGACCCTCAGGGGTCAGCAGAGTGGGGGTGGAGGGAAATTGTGTGTGTGTGAAAACTGGCTTCTCGGGTCAAAAAGGTTCTGCGCTTCTAAGTGCCGATTATATTTTCAGAAATAAAAGAATACCGAAAAGAGCAAAAGGTGGAAGAAGGGGGGAGAAAACAAGATGGAGGGGAGGGGAGAAAAGCCGGACCTACCAGAATTGCCGGACTCATGTTTTGGGATTCGGTCGCTGGCTTATTGGACATCAATATGGATGCCGACACCCTATTTGAATATCTGCCCCGTCGGCATCTTTAATATTTTCCCGTTTCGGTTGTCTCGCACCTTGAGTCTTTGTCAGAGTTACCCAACAAAAGTTTAAAGAGGTGGGGTCCAATTTGTCCTGTCTTTTGATTAGAAATGTTTCCAATCCCTCACCTCAACTTAGTGCTAACCAGCTCCTATTCACGCCCTGATAAGGAATTTTTAACGCGTAAAAGGTAAACTTTCGATTAACCGGAGGCCGGATTAACCGCGACTAATGCAGCATATGTACACCGAGTCTTAAAAACAAAGAACCCAATAAAAAAAATCACAACTTCGTGAAAAATACTTCGATTTAAATGAAATTTGGCACTTAACATAGAACAATAGTGTAGGAACAAAAAACATGTTCCGTGCATGTGACAAATCTAGGATTTTTCATTTTTCAACAAGACCATGCTCGAGAAACAGTTGAACTGCTGCAACAGAATCGCCGCAGGTCATCGAAACCCAACCACTGGCCACCAAACAGTCCATACTGGAATCCAGTGGACTACAAAATGTGGAGAGTTCTCCAGGAAAAGGTTTACAAATCGAAGTTTATTAATATCGAAGACTCGAATCCACGAATTAAGAAAACTTGGATTGAACTCGTCCAGCGTTTAATCGAATCCCCAATCAAAGAATGGTGCGTTAGACTCCGGGCTTGTGTAAAGGCCATTGGAGAACATTTTGAGCACATTTTATAATTCATTTTTGTTCCTATACTATTTTTCTATGTAAGTACCAAGTTTCGTTTAAATCGAAGCATGTTTCACTAAGTTGTAATTTTTTTTATTGGGTTCTACGTTTTTATGACTCAACGTAAAAACGAATATCATGTCGTCAAGGTGATGCTTTTCAAACATTACTCTTGCCAAGATTTGTTAAAAATGTTAAAAATCAAAATATCAGAAGTTTTTGATAAAAACCCGTGGCGTCTACGAACACACCTTGACACTAAGTAGACAGACCTCTTTTGGAAATTCCTATAAAATACGTAGTAATATTATAAACAAATATAATGTCGTCATGGAGATGCTTTTCAAACATTACTCTTGACAAGATTTGTTAAAAATGTTAAAAATCAAAATATCAGAAGTTTTTGATAAAAACTCGTGGCGTCTACGAGCACACCTTGACACTAAGTACACCAAGTAGACAGACCTCTTTTGGAATTTCTTAAAATACGTAGTAGTATTAAAAACAAATATCAGCTTGATTTGCGGAACGTCTACGTTATCTTTTTTTATTTTTCAAGTTCATCGTAAGTTATCTAAGGAAAACGACCGTTGATAATCTCAGTTCATTGCAAACAACTCGAATATGGTTTGTATAAAACCAACATGAGCAACTCTTACAGTGTGTTCCAGTCAACCTCTAAAATGCATGTGTGGGTTGGCTAACATTTACCAATTTCATTTCTTATAATATTAAACTTGACGCAATATTCGATGAGGAGGCCTAAAAACGCGCTAATATCAATTATTGCCCAAATGCACCCTCTGTGGCTCACGTGGATTACATAAGCGACATAAAACTTCCCTCTATTAACGCGTCGATGATGATGATACCTCATTTTTAAGATTAATTTCGTTGAAAATTTAACGTGCATTGCATACCATAGCCGCCTACCTAAAATACGGTAGCTCCAAATGCATTCTGGGAACGGCTACATCAGGGTTAAGGTAGACTTGGGGGGCCATTCAAAAAGGACATCCTCGAGAATGGGATGAGGAGGGGGGAGTTGGGAAGGGGTTTGCTGGCATGTGGACAGGGGGTTGGGGGAAAGCCATTATGGACGTCTACTAATGATGGTATTTTTCAGTTTTTGGATTTTCTATTAAAGTTTTAAAAGACAGTGAAAGGGGAAATGGACACTATGGACAACATGAAGGACGTCTATGAGGAGGGGGGTGTTGAATAGCCCTTGTATGTTCCAACAAATGTTCTGGACACCCTACTTCCAAAAAACATTAAGGGCGTGTATGGGGGAGGGAAGGGATGTCTGGGGTAAAATGGACAGGGGGTGGGGGCAATTTTTGAAGGGATTTCGGGGACGTCCTTTTTGAATGGACCCTTGCCATAATTATGCTTTGCCGAAAATGGTTAATTTCAAGTGTTTCAGAAGAAACTTAAGTACGGCATCGGTTGTGAGAACTGTTCTTACTTTTTACTGGCATGAAACTTCTGAAAAGTACATTTCTCGAGAACTTTTCTTGAAAACTGGTGCCTGGCTTTAGATTTTCACTTCCACAATGGCCACTTCAGAACTAAAAGTGCCATGATGTAATGCCACGCTACAGGCTCATTGTTTTTACAAATACTCAACAAACTTAGTTGCATTAAGAAAATAACTTCATGGGCTAATATTTTAAAGTAAATTGAGTTTAAAGCTTTAACTTCATTTCAAATGAGATGAATTTGCAGTTCTGCCGCGTATTTACAAACTTCTGCTCGAAAATTGTGAGAATGTTATCTGCTTTAGTGGCATTGAATGTCTGGTATGCCAACATTAGTTTAATTTATTTAGATAATATTAGTCTACAATGTTTAATCGTCAAATATCACCTAAAAACGCTCATTAAATAAAGATAGGGGAAAACCAGTGACGTCATCATGACATGACGTGTGCCTTGCCGTAATTTAAATCTGAGATTTCTGAAAGTTGGAGGCGAATCTGGTAAAATTCTGCTAAAACCGGTGCAGGTTGCTTAGAGAGAATTACTATATACACTCGTATTTATTCTGTTAAGTAATTTCAAAAGGCGTTCACCTCCTACATTCAAGAATTTCAGAAATGTATACATATCAATAAAAAACTCTGGTTTCTTTGAGTGACATTATATTTATAAAACTGAATATTTAGAACACAAATATTAGTATAGCTATCATTGCCAGATTTTACATGAATGGATAATAGATGATGGACCCACAGTTGATGATAAAATTAACTAATAAGAAACTCGAACAGTCTGTGAGTCATAAAAACGTAGAACCCAAGAATAAAAAATCACAACTTCGTGAAAAATACTTCGATTTAATTGAAATTTGGCACTTAAATAGAACAATAGTGTAGGAACAAAAATGAATTAAAAAATGTGCTCAACATGTCCTCAGGTGGCCTTTACACAAGCCCGGAGTCTAACGCGCCATTCTTTGATTCACGAATCGAGTATACGATGGTCGAGTACAATCCAAGTTTTTTTAATTTGTAGTTTCGAGTCTTCGATATTATTAATCTTCGATTTGTGAACCTTTTCCCGGAGAACTCCTCAAACTCCGAGATTTGTCTCAAGTCCGGAGCAAGTATTTTTTATTTTTGGTTCCTACACCATTGCTCTATGCAAGTGCCAAATTTCATTTAAATCGAAGTATTTTTCACGAAGTTATGATTTTTTTTACTGGGTTCTACTTTTTTAAGACTCACAGTGTGTATAAGAGTACATTTTTTCATTTTATTAAACAATATGATCAACTCCATTCAGATCTATAAGTGGCACGATATGAAGTGTATTTACATTAAAAATTGGGTTATTTCCCTATTTAATAGTTTTTGAGAAATTTTAGTCGAGTAGCAATGCAGGTTACGCAATTTAAAATTTTGCAACCACAAAAAAATAAGAAGGGTTCTTCTTTAAAACTAAAACTGAATGAGGGTTATGGCCATAAGTTGACGGGTCATGATGATATCTTATATAGAGATGCACCCAGATAAAAAAATTCACACCAGGCCACAGATTTGGTGAATGTCAAATTCGGGGAAGGCATTGGGTGTAACCCTTGCCAAACTCGAAATATATGGTTTATGTGCCAGACAAGCAGACAGTCAGACTGACGGACGAACTGACGGTTATCAGTTTCATTGACTGGTCGGAGTTCATTGCATCCGGGTATAGACAGTACCGGAAGGCACTGGGGCGCCAGAAATTTCATTGGCGACAAAGGAGAGTCAGGGAATTTCTCAAATATTTGCACTCGGTAGTATATACCCTAGATGCAGTATTTATATAATTAGTAAACTGATAAAAAATAAACCTTGCCGATATTTTCCTCCAGCGATAACATAGCCTCCTCAAATTCCTGCTATATTTAGATTACTTCGGTGTAAT
Organism: Julus scanicus; assembly: GCA_034698625.1. Classification (NCBI taxonomy): domain Eukaryota; kingdom Metazoa; phylum Arthropoda; class Diplopoda; order Julida; family Julidae; genus Julus; species Julus scanicus. The sequence goes on along the minus strand of JAQGBW010000574.1, from coordinate 1,843 downwards.
TTCATGTAGTTAGATAACACGTAACTTTAATCATCAGTGTGACACATTTTATAAAATATATTTCATACATGTTTAAAAACCATAGACTATGCACTACAGAACAAGATGATATTCATGAACATGTTCACACATTGATCGAACCTACATGTTTAAAACGTGTATACAGTGGAACCTCGGTTTAAGAACGCCTCTATTTACGAACACCACATGTTGTTTCGCTTTACGAACGTTGCTTCAGTTTACGAACACAATTCTCTGGATCACCAATCAAAGATCCGAGTTTCTGCAATTGTTTTACTTATTTCAGCAGAACATCTTTGTTAAGCATAAGTTTTACTAAATACGAGAAACATCAAAAATGTGTTAGAATTTCAAAGGATTTAAATTAAAATCGATATTAGTTTCAAGGAAGTAGCCTCAATTCCAAATGTGGCAAAAGTTCTCTTGTTTTATCCACGCCAATTGCAGATGCAATTGATGTGAATCCATTGATGACGTCATTTGAGACTTAAATCATAATGAACACCAGAATTGAGTAGAATAATACACATTTTCCTAAAGAAAATAATGTTTGTTAAAGTAAATTTCTTAAACAGAATCTGCGAATCTGCGATTAAACTGCTTTCTTCTAATATTACTGTTATATTTATTTCCTTTCTGTATTATTTTCACACACAAAGTCATAACATGTTAAAAAATTCTAGGACAAAGAACGCATTATTTGGATTTACATTAATTGCAATGGGAAAAGTATATTCGGTTAACGAACTTTTCGGTTTTTGAACAGGGTCGAGTAACGGATTAAGTTCGTAAACCAAGGTTCCACTGTACTAGAAACAATTCTCTTGGTATTTGCATGTGTACTATTTCCTTCTGGTTTTTTGATTCCGTTAAATTTAATTTAATTTAATTAAAAATGTGCGTGTAAGAAACACATTGTTTGAAAACAATAGTCTGACATGTAATGTTTATTACTCCATAATAGATCTATCAAGAACTCACTGAGGGGCATTCTTTGAGGAAGTTTCTCGATACGGTATATTTACAATAGACATGTTTGAAAACTAAGGAAATTTTCAAGTTTTTGTAGTGTAGAAGTTGTTATATAGGTCGCTTAATTACGAAAGTAAGTGGCCTAATCAGATTTCGAACCGAATTAAAACTACTAGCTCGTAATTTATAAAGTAAAAAAGAAAGAAAAAATGGATCTCATATAAAACACTTACCCCCACCTTGGACATCAACATCAACTGGAGGTGATATTAGTGCAGAAATTAAACAACCAAATTACACTTTCTATCCGAAACGGTGGTCATAAAATCGCCAACAACTATAAAAACGTAGAAAAAAACATCATTATTATGCAAATTCGGTAAACATTAACCTAAATTCTATCACACTTGCTTAGAATCTCATTAAAGCCATAGTTAAAAAGTACCTTTCATGAAAATAAAAAAATAAATTTTATAAATAACACGTTTTCAACTAAATTGGACAAAATTCTTAGAAGAAACAAATTTTACAGTTAGTAACTGGCACACTTCTGAACATGTTTTTTTTCAACTTAATGTAGAATTGCACCAATTTCTCGAAAGCAGGGTACTAATTTAAATGATGTATTATACATCAACGACTGTACGAGGGACGGTCAAAAAGTCTTGCATATTCATTTATCATTCGAAAACCAGATGTCGTATACAAAAACTAAAATACTCATTTTAGTGAGCAGGAAATTTTCTATATATCAATGTAAGACCCGAGTTTTTTTGACACATTTATCCCAACGTTTGATGAGATTGTTTATACCCCTCTCGTAAAATGCGTTATGTTGGCTATGCAGATA
>JAQGBW010000573.1:0-38369 GCA_034698625.1 Julus scanicus | reverse complement strand
GCCAATGTGTAGACGTTTACACATTGGTAGAATAAAGCTTTTAAATAGTAAATACGCGTCTTCGAATTTATTCATCAATAATTGTTCCAAGAGAATGCTCCTACGTCAATAGCGACAAAGACATCATTGTTAGATTGAATTTTTACAAAATCTGGACATTCGCCAGAAAGGCTATTCCATCGTCTAATCGCTTGCAAAATGAAGGGCCAATAGAAAGCATCCTTCTTGGCACGAAGCTCGGTCAAAGGATTTGAGTGATTATGTCTACTCCTATAGTGGTCGTTAGGCGTCAAAATATAGGAAACAAGATATGAATTACACGAAAAATTAGAACGTTTCAATAACCCCATAGATAACTTTTGATGTCTGGATCTCAACGTGTTCCAATTCAGAGAGTGGAGCATTTCTGTGACACTCGCGGAATGTTGGTAATCGCCCTTAAATAATCTGGCTGTCATACGCTGGACCATCTCTATTTCCTGAATATGAACCATCCTGTAAAGGTTTCAAATAGGAGTGCAATATTCCAACAAAGTGCGAACCAGAGTTGCATTGCCAGTTTCCTTTACATTTTCCGCACATTTTCGAAATAGGCGTTGAATAAATCTAAGGCGTTGGATCGATTAAAATAACGATTGATTTTAATTATCGATTAATTTAAGAGGTATCCTCTACAAATACCTTCCATTAAAGGTTTAATTAATCGTATTTTAACACGCACGTATGCGTTAGATCTACATGAACGATTCCAATACGAATATACCCTATCTCCAGCCAGTTTTATGAATATTTTTGCATACAAGCACTACAGTTAAATGTTAATTTGCTTTTATCTCGACTGATTAATTACGCAAATTTAAGTTGATTAGTTGAATAATTAAAACCTGAACGGAATTGTATTTGATGTTATTTCCATAATAAATGTCCTTTCCGAAATTAAATTAAACAAAATTACTTACTCATTTTTACTTTTACTAGCACGAGATCATGTAGACTGGATTTTTTTCTCAATGAAACTATAAAATTCGCAAAAAGCACACTATGATTATAAGAGTTATTATCATTAGATAACTTGACTACGCATTCATATCATTATTTTGCGAAAACAAAGCGTCATAATTTTCTAAGTATTGTTGTTCTCATGATACAAGTAATCTAGAAGTATTTAAAAAGTAAATTTTCAAACTTCTTGTAAACGTTTTATATAAGCATTAAATTGAAATAAAAACTTGTCCCCATCTGCCTACTTGCCTATCTATTCATACTTTACCTTCTCAAAACATTTTTTAAACGTTTAATGGAATTTCACTACTAAAGGAGGTTCTTCGGTTGTATATTTTGTTAACCACATAATCAAAAAGACATGAATGTTTATCACCTATTTTTGTAGTCAGACCATGGTAAACAATTGTTCATAATCTGTCCAACTATTAAGTCAATTCATATTCTTATATTAAGATGCGTCACTTTACAAACCACACTATTCTAATATGTCAACAACCTTGTTAACACGGTTATTATATATTTATGAAGGAAAATTATATAAAATTTGGATGAAAATGAAATACTATTTCACTATGTATGGCCTGGCTAACACACAATCCACCCGTAGCGCTTGTTATCTATCAACAATGCGTGGAAGTAGAAGGCGGGGCCCTTAATTGCACATATACGGATGAGACACGTCATTAAAAAACAACACAAAAAAATGCGGAAAAACTGTTCTTGCTCCGGTAAGAGCACGTATGACCCACAGTTAGGACAAATATTGGCCTACTTACTAACCCCATATAGGAAGAAACTATATAAACAGGCAACGCTGTCCCAAAATCATGGCAGAACATCACTGGCAGCCAAAGTGAAATTACACGAGAAGGTAAAAGAAAGTGCTTTTGCAGTATATACAAACAAACAACTTTCAAGAGTTATCTGAAGTGAAACAACTACCTCTACAAAATGAAAAGTTTGGTAAGTACAATATACTTGAATTATTTCCACAAATTGCGATGGCTTAAACTATTTCATTGCATCCATTTATTGCTTCAATAATGAAGTTTTAAACACAAAATTTGGGAACTTATTTTCCGAATACAGTAGTTTATAAGTTTGCAGCTTGTTCTCCATATTACGAATTAACTAAACATGATATCCAAATTTTGTCAATTAGTCTGTCAGTTCAATTTACTTAAAAAAAGTGTAGCCCCTGATTAGAAAGTAATTACTAAACTTATCCAGTCTGGGCAAGGACGAGAGTATTTTGACCCTAAGTCACGATTCCATCTTAAAGATCAAAGTAACCAAAAAAATCTCCTCCCAAGGAGGTGTATCTAAGCATTAATCAAGGTGTGTTATAGACACAGAGATAACTACGTTAATATGACTCTCAAAGATTAGATGGGCAAAAAACAAAAGATTATTTATAGACATGCAATAGAGTTTCTTAACCTTATACGAAAAAAATATATACAAAAAATGACTACCCCTATTCGATTTCACAACGTTGTAATGGCATATATTTCTTACAAACATAGTTTGTATTTACAAATGTTTTTCTTCTTTTAACAATGATTTAAAACAAAATCCACAAATACATTATTTATAATAAAATTTCTCATCATTTTTTTACAGATTGCTTTAGTAATTTTCGTGGCAATGGCCGCTGCAACAGAAAAAGGTGGCGATGATGATGATTATGGCTACGGCTATCCTGTCGATTATGCACCAGTTTACAAAGTCAAAGCTATGGATTCCTACGCCTACAAACTACCTCAGTACAAATCAGATTACAACTTCAAAACATACATGCCAGTTGTAAAATACGTTGCGGTCAAATCTGTGCCATATTATGGACCAACTATGGCTTTCTACCCTAGTCACGGCTATGGCGGTGGTTACAAAATGGGAGGCGGTGGCTATGGAGGTGGTGGTGGCTATGGAGGTGGAATGATGGGAGGATACGGATACTAAAGAATTCTTCAGGGAAAACCACATATCTAAGACTTATTTTAGAGTCAATTGATAAAATTAATATTAGTCACTTATACGAGTTATAAGAAAAAATCTATCTGCATGCCAAAATTAACATTGCATTGGCAATTAATGCCAAAAAATTACTGAAATGTAAAAAGAATTTATCGTAGAGATTGCGATATGCTGTACTCAATCATATTGCATGTACATGTTAATTAGCAAATAGACTTACAATAAGTGACTAAGAAATTTTGGTGAATTTTAAATTATCTCAGGTCATCCTGAATTTTACTACTAAGAATACAACTCTTGTTATTAATTCACCAATTATAACTAGTGTTTTTTGTGTGAAATCGAAATTCTTTACAACGATTTATCTAGGCCTTAATGAAAATTTACTCAAATTAAGTCAACCCATTGATATACTCATTATATCAATATTTATATAAATGTCAAATTGACAGTCTCTTGTTAAATCTGTGCTATTTTGTATAATATTTTCATTTATATTGTGATGCGTTCCTATATATGTGTGTCTTTGTGAATAATTGTAAAATGTGTGATATTTGTATTTAATAAATACAGATTAATATTCTTGTTAAAACGTTCGAAATGTATGGGCTTTTTTACTTTGTTAAATTAATCAAATACCTGATTTTGAAAATATATTTTCAGCCAACCCTGGTAAAAAGAAATAAAGATTTCTATTGTTTTCTATTGTTATTTGGAACGTTGTTTTCTATTGGTATCAATAGAAAATTTCTATTGGTTTTATTGGTTTCAATTGTTTTCTATGGTTTTCCATTGTTTTCTATTGTTCAGTCAATACAGCCAAACCATAGAAGTCAATAGAAGTCAATACAAGAACCATAGAAAACAATTAAAACCAATAGTGTCCAAATAACAACAGAAACCAATAAAAATCTCTATTGGTTTCTATTGTTTTTTTCACCAGGGAGCCTGAAATTAAAATTTCTCTAGAATTGCCAATAAATTAAAATTGGAATTTCCTGTTTTAAACATAAAAATAATTAATCCACACACACAAATAAATTGCTAGTAATAAAATTAAAGTCAACACTTCTATAATCTTGACAGTTTATTAAAACATAAGATTACATTTTACTTTGACATATTAGTATGAAGTATTGCATAAAACCAACAGCACATGTGCCGTTGAATTTCTTAACAATTAAAACGACCAGGGCTTGAATTAATTCTTTAGATCCTATTAACACGATACTGGATTCTAGGGTAACCATATCTTTGAGCAAAGCCATGATGAGAGTAAAATGGGTAATAGGTTCTGTGCGAAAATGTAGGTACAACATGCCCATATCTGGAAGAATATGTACCTAACGTTCCTCTTTGGATGCTTGGAGTTACTGATGAAATTCCAAGACTTCCCTGTTGACCAGAATAAAATTGACCAGTAGCATGGGTGGCAACTGGTGTTTGGACGACTGGTGCAATCCCTGCTTGACCAGTGTAAGTTGCACCCACACCTTGTCTAGTGTAAATTGTTGTCCCACTTTGACCAGTGTATGTTCCAGCCCCACTTTGACCAGCGATAACTGGGGTACTACCTGCTTGGTATACAGATGTGACAGGAGTAGGGACTTGACCTGTCACACTAGGTGTGTACACCTGAGGCCTTACTTGACCAGTCACAACAGGCGTGTACACCTGAGGCCTTACTTGACCAGTCACAACAGGCGTGTACACCTGAGGCCTTACTTGATCTGTCACAACTGCCGAAGTTCCAATATTGGAACTCGCTACCTGGTACACATATTGTGGGTTCAAATATTGTTGACCACTAATATAGTTTGGAAAATAGTAACCGGTGGAGGACTGGCCAGTGGCTGATAGGTAAGGTACTGATTGCGAATAGCTAAATTGTTGCTCATTGGGATAAAATCCAGAAGGGACTGGCTTGACATGATAATAGAAACTGGGGAGTTGATTAGTAGGGTATTGGGCTCCATACGTCTGTACGACAGGAGTGTTGACAGTTTGTAGAGGCACAGTAGTCAAGACAGTAGCTGTTGTCTTGGTGTCGTCTTGTGTTGTAGTGTCTTCAATCTTCGAGTCAGTAGTAGTGGGGGCTTCAGCGGTGGTTCCAGATGGGGCAGTCTGATCATTGTTGGTGACTTGAGTCTGTCCTGCGGTGTCGTAACTTACTTGGACATGCTGACTCTCAGTTTTATAACCGTATTGACCAGAAACGCTTCCATCAGCATTTGAAGATTCCACTCGATATTGTCCACTGCTTAAAGGAATTTGGATAGCAGGAGTTTTGAGAATACCAGTGCTTCCGGTGCTTAAACTACCATAGGTGGCAGCCAATAGACTGATAAATATCACCTGTGAATGTAATTCAAATATGTGGACATGAGTACCTAAAAGATTGCTTACCCACTTCTGTTAATCATCAATGGAAAAAAGCTCTCCAACAATGTCTCCCTATATGAACATGACATTGGAGCCAACTAAATAACAATTGTAATTATTACAATGTCGATAATCAGATACTATATTTGTACTATGCAATAAAAGTACATTGGCTATTACAACCATAGGTAATTTTGAGTTTTTGATAGGATCCTTTTGTGTCATCTAACTTACAATTCTTTAAAAAAATACACAATAAGATAAAGACAACTAAGGCATTAAATTTGGTAGTTCATACACATAGTGGTCTTTAGTAAACATTTACAATTTGACACATTATTTAGATTAAACTTTTATGGATTGTATATTTTAACGGGTTAATTCTGTAGCATTAACAATTCAATTGTTTTTGCTGTTTTTTTCTGGTTAAACCTAATAAACATTGCTAATAAAATCTTGTTCGATTCCAACTGTATATAAAGCTGTACTTAAAAACAGAGCTAAAAAAGTTTTTGCAAAACAATAAAAACTCACCAAAGATTTCATGGCAAAGGTGATTTACGTCGATTTGGATGATTTTCGAAAATGTCTCTTCAACAGGTATCAAGTATAACCTGAACTATGTATGTAGTTATTGTCTTTTTATAGTGGTTTCAATAAAAAGTTCATCAAAATTTCAAACATGTTTCTAAGTGCCACAAATCACAGTTAACATTCTGTCATGGAAAGTTGGCAGCGTCCAACCCTGGCTCTTCCATTTTTTTCCCAGCATTATCTCATAGGTGAAAAAGTCTTGGATACAGAAAACACTTCCACCAATAGGAAAAGACTATACGAAAGTTTGACGAAAGCTTATATTTAATTTATCTTAATGGGCAATCTATAAAGTTTAGTATTTTCAAGGGGAAAACTAACATTTGGAAATCTGTTTTTCATTGCATGGTGATGACTAAACCTATTGACGTCTATACGTAGAGTGCAGATACAGATAACAATGGACCAAACAATAAAATTATATCTTTTAAAAAATAAAACACAGTCAATGCAATCACGTCTTCAGCATTTAAGACTTCTGCGTCAGTAAATAAAGCTATTTGGTAACTGGATGATATAAAAGATAAAGACACTTGAAATATAGATTTGAGAAAAGCAATGGTCACTACTTTGCTATAATTTTAATTAAAAATAACGTATTAAAAACGTTTGGATATTTTAATTACTCCTAAATAGGATGAACACAAAATCTGAAAAATTTTAAAATTGAAATTCATACTTAATTTTAAATGTCCTCAGCATGAATTTCAATTAAAACTTTACTAGTTTTTGTGTTCATCCTATTTAGGAGTATGCAATGTAGATTCCGGACAAAAGACATAGTTTTATCGTTATTTCATATCATGTAGTCTATGTTTTATTAGACGAACACTCTACCCAGATCTGAGGTGACTAGATTCTCACGTTGAATCATTCACATTGACAGAAATACACACAAACAAAAAATAGAGGCGAGTCAGACTACAAAATCCATGGTTGCAATTCCCATCATCTACTACTAGACAACTTAATAGTTCAAATAGCGTGTATTACCATATTTCTTTTTAACTATTTTAATGTCATTGTCAAGTACACCATTCTTACTTTTGAGGGTCAGCAATTTATAAAAAAAAATCATGAACTACTGAAACACTTTTTTATGTTGTGAACAAACATATTATACTATAGCTCTACCTGTTGGCCAAATCCTTAAACTCCTTGAAATCCTTGACCCATTTTTGAAACTGAACGTGTGCTAGCACCCCTTGAAAAGACCAAATGACCTAAATGAAAAGCAATTGGCATTCCTAATAAACATATAGCTTTTATAAAGTTTATCAATTTGGAAGATCAGAAATGTTTTCGCCAAATTCTCTTCAATTGATTTGAAATTATTATATGATTGAGATCGAGACGATAATTAAGTGTAATGAACTTTAAAAAAATGAGACCTTCAACGAGAATTATTATATTTTGATGTAACATGAATTTTTTTATTCTCAAGAGAAGTCTGATGAGTAACAATTCGATGTTTTTATAAGTACATAGTTGATTGCTCAAGGTTAACTTCTATGCTCAAGAAATACATAATAATAGTAGGCTAAATTCTGTATTCAAATAGATATTATTATTATTATTATTATTAAATCCAGATGTAATGGATGCTTAAATGACAAAAAAACAAATATTTACAGTAATTTATTTTTAAAAATGCTGAAATTTTTAAATCTTTTTACCAAGTACTAACATTTTGGATTTTATTTCGAATCAAATATAGAATTTAAAGCTATGCTGATTATAGGTACTACGGTGGGTTACGCCTAGCCCTAAATGTAGTATATAAAATACCAAAAGATGACAAAGGAACTGTGGTTAAAGTTAAGTGGCTTTGCACAGAGAAACATTCTGAAAATTAAAAAAAAAACTCAACAAAAAACTAAAACTTCAGGCAAGGTCGAAATATTAATGTGCAAGTGTTTCTTGGTAATAATTACTAATTGTTTGGCTGAGCTTGGCCCGGTTAAAAACCTAACCTTAAATTTTGAAATTTTCTACTCAATGTTCATAAATACGAAAATAAAAATTTCGTTTTCGTGTGTACTAAAACTAATAAAATAATTATTCCATTCCTGCATTTTCTATCAAGTAATTAATCGATTAAATTAATTTACATTACAATAGTTATAATCATCATAAAGTCAATGCTTGCAATGTAAAAACTATGAATAATCGGGATCTTTCTTTTTGTGTCATGAGGATAGGCTATTTTAGGGCAACATATTCAAAACAACTCTTATTTTTTAGAAAAAAAAAAAAGTACATGCACAAAATTAGGTTTTGAAAATTGCAAAAATGTTATCAAGCAGTTAATTCATTACTTTGTGCTGTAAAATAACAATAGAATTGCATCGCTTTTGTATGACCTACTGTTTCCTAATTGGAATTCTCAATAGACATACTATAATGTTCAGATGCATCCCACTATTGATGTATCCGTTGTCTTCCTATTATTATAAAGGGGTTCTGTTATGGGGAATGAGTTTGTGGATGATTTTCTTGGCCTTGGAAACTAACTTTTAGGAATACATTTACATATAGGTGACACACAAAAAATTCAAGGTCTTGGAGCTAAGGTTTTTTTAATAAACACATGTACATGCACCCTAAAGATCAGACATTTAAAAAATTGCTCCTTTCAGAGAATTAACAGGAGATGGCCTTCGCCTGCAGTGATTATGATTCGAAACAAATGTAGACTTACATGGTACACAATATAACTTCAAAGTTTCTTATGAATGGTATGTAATATGTATTTGGTAAAAAAACAAGTTTTTCTACTAATCTATTTTTGCCTACTTTTGTAATAAACTATAAAAATTAATTAAAAAATTTCCTAAGCACAGTATGAGCATCGTTAAACTATTTACCAGGGAATTAGTGCGTCGTATCCTATATATACATAGCTAGCAGCCTTATCCTTTCGCCACAATTCATTATGCAAGCATTTGCAACAAAAAATGCAAAGATATAATTTATTTATTTATTTGTCTAAAAACACTTGAAGAGTACAATACGGCGGGGCCGTTTTGATGCTGTAGTTAGCATCAGTGTTTAGACCACTCTCATGGCTCACACTGTCCAAAAATGAAGACAAAAGCAGAAGGTACACTTGTAATTTTACAAATTATCGATTATAAAAAATTTTAACGCTTTTTTCCAATGTCTGCAACCTCTAATGCAGGCAAAGATAGAACAATCGAATAATTTTTTTCGGAGGCCAAAAGGCAGCTTATTCCACCGATGATAAACACGAAAAGGAAAGCATCTATCAAGAAATTTACTAGATATGTTGGGGTTGGTTAGTAACAGGGTTTGAACAGGGCACAGGTCGTAAGTCGAGACAGGGGGCAGGTCATAAGTCGAGACAATGGTACAGGTCGTAAGTCGAAACAGTGGTACAGGTCGTAAGTCGAGACAGTGGTACAGGTCGTAAGTCGAGGCAATGGTACAGGTCGTAAGACGAGACAATGGTACAGGTCGTAAGTCGAGACACGTCAGTGCCAAATTTCAATTAAAACGAAGCAATTTTTTACCAAGTTGAGATTTTTTTATTATTTATTATTGGGTTCTACTTTTTTATGACTAACAGTGTACCTTTAGTTTATTGTCATCCGTTTATGTATCAGCCAAAGAATAGTGATATATTGGGCATATGACTTAAGCTGCTGTACAAGCTGAACAAAAAATTTTGATCACACATATGTATTTACAAAAAAAAATGGCAATATATAATTATTAGAATTTTCCTCCCAATATTATATGCTTTTTGTCTAAGCAATACGTAAACCAAAATGAAAGTTGTCTGCATATTTCTAATGAAATGAAAAAAGACTGTTATTAAAAACCGATTTGCAATTAAAAATCATTGGCTTGCCACATAAAACTTTTTCCAAAGCGGTAATACAAACTGCACAATTAAAACGCCTAGTAAACACCGTGAAAGACATTGGCAATTGAATGTAGTTCAATGACAGTCCAGTATAAATAAACAGTAGTTACACCGAATCCTACACTGTATAAATAACAAGCTTAAATTTATTTGACATTTTTATAATGATTGGATTTCGTCAAGGCCGGCTATTTTGCCAGTTTATGTCCAACCTCTTTTTTTATCGCAGTTATTAAATGGATGAAGCGACCATCAATTTTTATTGAAAAAAGTGTCTCTTAATTTGGCTAATTTTAAATTACCCGTTATTGAATTCCATTGGTAGACTAGTTTCTTGGTCAGTCTGCATTTGGCCTTTAAAATACAACTAACAAACACATGCGGAGCAAACTATGTTAGTGAAAATAGTTTATTTCCACACCCTTCGATACGTCATACTAGTTAAGGTCAGAAATGCTGAAGTGATATAAACTCAAACAGAAAACTAAGTCATTTAACAAACGGGAGTTATAAGGTTAAAGACACTGAAAACATGGCATCCCAGGTAAGTTCAGTTTCCTAAATTAATAACTAATAACGTAGGTTAGATAAAATCTCAACTCTATCAGGATGTTAATTCATACTTATTAAAATCTTAAGAGAGTATAGATATTTTTCAGAAAATTAAAATATACCATTCGTTCTTAAAGTAACACCTCAGAGATATGATGTATAGCACAAAAGTATATAATAAATCAAGTTTAAAATTTTTATAATAGTATACGAATTTATAAAACATTTTCCTGATTTTAATAAATCCTGTTGCAAAGATTATTTAAAAAAATATGAACTGATTATGCAAGTTTATTAAATATAAGCTTTTTGGATTCTGTGAGATGTTATTATTTGCAAGTTTTCTAACATGAATAATGTAACTGAATATTTTGGCATCTGCTCTTACAATGTTCAACTCCCTATGCTATATGTACATGTCATTAACATGTACGCAAAAAAAAAAAGCCAAACACGATTTAAGATAGACAAACCAAACAAAAAAATTCATCCCTCTTAATAAGCACTTTCCCTAGTTTGTATGTTGAAATATTTTTTTGTCCACTTAATTTTTCAATCATTTTATAAGGGCGACTTGCAACCGTATTTAATGTTTTAAAAATAAATACTAGGACAGTGTGACCTTCCTGTTATATTTTTTCATCTTAAATCCATCCTATGCATTGTTAATTAATATGCCAAGAGCGTCTTCGCAATCCATTGTTATAATCGTGGAGAAATTTATCACGAGGATGTTCCCCTTTGATTTATAGACCATAGTTGGCCTTTTCATCTTGATGGTGGGCATTCCGGTTGCCACGAGCCAGAGCCAATACCATACAAGCGATCCCCAAGGCAACTTCAAGGTTTCGTATAGAACCAGTGATGGACAGTACCTTGTAGAAGACAGATCTGCTGATGGCACATCACTCCTGGGAAATTTTGGGTACCGTTCAAGTGGAGGGGAACAAGTAGGGGTAGCCTATGGCAGTGATGGAGCTGGATTTGTGATCAGAAGCCCCAGTGTGGCCCCGTCAACATATCGTACAAGCAGTGGCCGACAACAACAACAACAGCAACAACAATTTCAACAACCACAGCAGCAGCAGCCAGTGGCAAGCCAGTACGAAGCCACAAATGCCGGTCAATCATACAATTCAGGTTCCGGCTTTGATGCTTTCATAAGGTATCAAGATGTATCTTATCCTGCATCCAATCGTGCCCCTACCAGTGACGTCACAACTTCTTCTAATTCTTTTATAGCCAATACTGGTGAGGTTACCACAGCTACACAAACACCTGCTAGAGACCATGCACAACACGATGCCGGACAAAGTTACATTTCTTATTATAATGCTGCTATTCCTCAATATCACACTCCTTCATATACTGCTCAACTTCCTGCGCTTCCAACCAATCATATAGCTACTCCAGATATTGCAAAATCTCCATTCACTTACTCATTCTCATCTTACAATGATCCCTACTCAAACCCTCAATACATAACTCCACAACATTATGTTCGCCCTACACCACAGTACGTTCAACCTGCACAAAACTTCAGATATAGCCCAAACTATCAAAGGTCTTCCTACCAATCACTGCCAACAGTAGCCACCGATTTGGGATCAGTAATTGCCCAAACATTAGCCCACCAAAGACAATATTATAATGGACCATCAGAACATTCTGGATATCCTTATTACGGTAGTTTTGGGAGACCTTATTACTTATAATTTGCTTATAAAAGCCAAGAGATTACTTACAAAATACCTCAAAAAATGTACAGCTCAGCGCTAAACATCAACATTTTCAAATGAGATATAAATTTTGCGCCCACAGCTTGCAGAATTTGCATTAACGCCTGAAAACCACGTAATCTGAAATTTATAGTTTCGAATGTGTTAAAAAAATTTGTTTACAAGGCTGATTGTGCATGAAAATGCGAAAAGGAGCGCATTAAATTGATTAAAATCACATACCTGAACAAAAACCTGATACAATGGCCTTCATAAAAACCTGAAAGTAGATCTAGTACAGATGGACACGAAGCCACAGTCTTAAATTTCAGAAAATAACACTGCCATAAATGCTCCTTTTTCTTACTGATATATCGATATCATTTACACACCAAGAAATTAAAGCAAAAACTAAAACAGCCTTCGCAAAACACGTTGATGAAAACCAAATCACGCATTTGCATAACTAAGATTTGTCCAAAAACACAAATACAGTGTATGTAGGCAGGTTTAAACAATTTTATTTTAGATTGAAATTATTACCACTAAAAAGTTGAATTTCGAGATGCTGAAGGTGAACAGCAAAGTATTTGATATAAAACTTTAAATGGAGTTACTGAATGTAATGTATGTGAAGTTTTTATGTATATATTAAGGTTTTAAAACTTGTATCCGCAATAATAAATTTTGTAGATTTACAGTCAGTGCACATTCATTATGATTTTTAATTTTACTAAACATTAAAATACGCCCTGAGGAGTGGTACTAAACGCTATATCATAAAGAAATAAATTAAAAATTATGATTATGATCAAATTGAAAAACGCGTTTATTTTAAACGGGTCTGTATTAAACTGGTTTAACGCGATTTAGATATTCCACATATAAAACATTTCGCAAAATATGCTAATGCGAGATATTGTTCAAAATAATAAAACAGATTATCATTTAAAAAAGGCCTGAGAAATAAAACAAAATTCTGGCAAGCCTTTCGCATTATTTAAGTTCATCAAGCCCTTGTCTCGTTTCCATGGAGATACTCAGTCGACCATGTCAATAATTTTGATTTACGAACAATTTTACTTAATTTGCTAAGAAGGTAACTTTTGAGATTCATATACAGCACATGTATCAATTTGTTTACCAAAGATAAGTATAAGTTTCGGTTTATACCGGCGCAGAAGTAATGACAATTTTATCAATGCAACATTCGGATTATTTATTATGCATTATTGTATTAATTGACAGTGGTTTTATATAACTGTCAAAAATCAGCAGACATCTATACGCAGTTACAAAAATGTAAGTATATATTCTTAACAACAAAATAAAACTTTCTTTAAAGGCATAATGGAGGAATAAAAACGACATTTTAGATTTTAAAATTCATTAACCATATATTTTTATTGCAATAATATATCAAATATTGGAAAGTATTGTTTTCAAAACCCAACATCAATGGTGCATTAAAACACGTTTCATCGCAATTGATGCTATCAAAATCCAATGTAAATGATAGCTTACAAATGTTTAACACGAAACGATGTCCATCTCAGAGGATACAGTATACACCAGGCCTATATTTACGTATATCATTAATTCTAAATGTTTTAGAAAATTGATGTCAGCTTGCAACAATTATCCAAGGATTCCTGCCCTCTGCTTAGAAAAAAGGCACATGAAGAATACACAGCTATAAAGGAATTATTATTGTTCGATAATTCCAGAATCTGTGGCTTAATGAATAATGTTGCAAAAATGTATAACATCCATTACACAATAAGTAAAAAAAAAGCTTTGGCAACTAATGATTTAAATAATAAACAGCGCTTAATAAAAAATACTGCTGTAAAGTTCCTTGCTACAGATAGTAATGATATCAACAACCATGGATAAAACGGTTTCCGAAGCATATTTACAATAAAACAGAGAATCCCCAAGTCCATATATTGCCCTCATTTGAAAAAAAGTAGCATAAAACATCAGTTTTGAGAAAAATCAAATTTTAGCGAAGTTGGAATTTTGAAAAATGACAAACTTAGCAACTCGTCAGGTTGGGTATAGCACCAGCAACATATAACTTCTAATTTTGTATAATAAAAAGAGAAAGTCAACACTTGCATAAGACCTTTAATTAGGTCATTAATTAACGAGTTTACAAATCGAATTGAATTTTGATCAAAGCTGTTAAGAAACTTTGCATAAGATACAGATAATACCTTCTTTACATTCAAAGCAGGTTTTCCAAACATGACGGCCAAATTTCATTGATATGTTAACAACTAGCATGTGTGTCAACCAAAATCAGATATTTCCATTACTGTCTATTTTATAAAGAAACTTTAAACATTCGTGAAGTCACGAATCCTAGCGATATATTATTAAAAATAAAAATAATTTTAAATGGATCCTCCTTTTATCCCTTAAGTGTGCTCTAAAACTCAGCACACCAGAGTCTCACAATTAGCTGATTGAGTGAGTGTGTTGCCAGTGATGCACTATAGTGTGCCAAGTTTTAGATCAAAACTCAAAATTAACCCAAAATCTTAACGGTAATAAGCAGATTTCTGGTTATATTGTTGTTGTCGAGCCCCAGCCGGATAACCAGCTCCAACTCCCGCTGCAGTACGTGGTGCCTGATAGACCCCAGCACCCCCTGGATAAGCTGCAGCAGGACCCCCTGGAAAAGCAGCAGCAGGGCCACCTGGATAAGCGGAAGCTGGGCTCCCTGGATAAGACGCAGCAGGGGCCCCAGAGTAACCAGCAGAAACTCCACCAGCCTGGCTTTGCTTTTCATCGATTATGTGAAATCCAGAATCATCGGCTTGGTAGGTAAGTTCCTTGTGGGTACCATCAGGTGTGTTGACAACATAAGATCCTCTGACCACTCCAGATGCATCTTGAGATTCCTGACGTCCATGATCTCCAGCGCTATAGCTAAATGCGAATGGTTTTGGAGATTCGTTGTAGGAATCTTGGAGGTTCTGGTAGCTGCCGTCACCACCGCCATATTGGTAAGCCTTGGCTCCACCAGCATAAGCTTGTTGGGTGCCAAATGAGGCAGCATTGGAACCGAATGGTTTACCGGCCTTTGCAGCATAACTCTGTTGGGATGAGAACCCTGCAGAATAACTGGCTGGACTTGCAGGAAATCCACCTCCAGTGCTGGTACCAGCAGCAGGGGTACCATCGTCAGTGGTTGGCACATGAGCACCAGTGGCCAAGAAGCCTTGCTGACCAGCACTGTAACCGAGGGATCGTTGGACGCCATCATCCCCTCTGAAACTGAAGCTGCCCTCCACTTGGCCATCAGGAGATCCGGTTTCGGTCTTGGTACCATCGCTGCTGGTGTAAGAATAGCTATAGGAACCATCCCCTTTCCTCTCCAAGTTGTATGCCGCAGATTCCGATGGTCCTCTGGCCACATTTTGGGAGTACTGCCCCGCCTTGTACTGCGTCGAACTGCCACCTGGGGCACTGTACGGAGCTGCAGGGGCACGGTAAGCGGAGCCCGCTGGTGCAGGGGCACGGTAAGCGGAGCCCGCTGGTGCAGGGGCACGGTAAGCGGAGCCCGCTGGTGCAGGAGCCCTGAAGGGTGCTGCTGGAGCAGCATACTTGGCGCCTGAAGAATACTGGCCCGAACTCTGACTGCCACCGGCGTAGAAACTGCGACCCTGACTGCCACCAGAATACTGCCCGCCATCACCAGTGCTTACGCCAGAATACTCCACGTTGACAAAGCTGCCATCAGGACCGCTGTGTCCGTACTTTCCAGTAACTTGGCCACTGGCAGTCTTGGTTTCAGACTGGAAGGCTCCAGTGCCAGTGTTGTAGCCAAAGTCGTAGCTGCCATCTTGGTTTCGGTTGAAGTACTGTTGGCCTCCATCGCCAGTCTGATGACCGTATTGGACACTGCCTCCTGACTGGCGACTGTAAGAGGTACCGGGAACAGCTTGCTGTTGGCCGTAAGCAGCAGCACCAGTGTGGTAGCCCCCTGCACCACCAATGGACTTCCCATAGGGAGAACAAAAGACACCAGAAATGGCGAAAACGAAGATCTACAAGTCAGGAAAACAGAGATTCAATGGACAGCGGTTACAGCATGCAATATTTGCCAAACCATAATCTTAGATTAATGGACTTAATGATCCACTAAGTCAAAAAAGGTGCAGATCACATGAGGTCGGCAAGAAGTTTTCATTTTAAACTTTTGTATACAGCATAGATTATGAAAATCCCTAGTGATTATAGGCTTTGAGGAATTTAACAATAGGATAAGTCAAGAAAAGAAGAAAAAAAAAACATGTACTCTTTGACGTTTGTGATGAGATAGATGCAAGTAATTCACTATTTCCGTGTGGTCTAAATAACACTCATATATACTGCTTTTTAACTACCAGCATGCGTGGTAATATTGGTAAAACTGGGTAAAAGGCCGAGCCAATTAAGGAAACGGATCAAGTCAAAATTGATTTCCTATTTTGAGAAGGTTTTAAGAAATATCTGAATGAGGGAAAAATCAAACATTACATGAACCTGGAAGTGAACTTAGACATGATCTAGTACGTGATCAAAATAATATTTTTAAAAAAACGTGATCCGAAAGACCTTAGATACAGTTTTTTTTAGACTTTAACAATAATATTATAATAATTACTTCCAAACCAAAATACATTGTATGAACAGTGTTTTAAGACGTAATTTACATAGGCTATTTCGTATTACAACCCGGTTAAGAAACTCATACAAGTTTAAAAAAATGTGATTTAATAATTCGCGGCCTAGACCATGTAGGTGTTATAATAGAAGTTGAAATAATGGCACTAATCCTGAGTATCCTGTTATACGCCTGGTTATTTTGTAAGATTTTCCCATTGCTCTTCCTTTCAAAGTGCATGGATGAGGTATTTTTGCGATGAAAAAATCTTCATCACGAAAGATGCCAAAGGTCATTACAATCTTTTCTTAACTTAATTTTTTACCCTTTCGATTTTCAAAATCCCACACAAATCCATAGCCCATTTTAAATAAGACAATAGGAGTCAAAAGAATCTAGGACATGGCAAAATATATTATGTGAATGAATTTTGATTGCTCAAATAGCGGAGTTTGGCATCTTGGGTGAGACTTTTTTTAGTTTATGATTTTATCTTCGGCTCTCCTCTATTATTTAAAATATCGTTTTTAAAAAAAAAAAAATAATAAATACAAAAGAAGAAAGTGATTAATATAGGCTACACATAAATCTCACACATTATTACATGGAAATCTTCTCTAAGAAATTATACCTTAGTAAATAAAACTTATGAACTAACTCATCCTCCAATTCACTACAAGTCTAAAACTATGTTTATATGCAAAACTTTGAAAAAAAAGTTGAAGTTAAGTTAAAAATGGCAGTCAGATTTCATCATAAATTTTCACCTTTTAAGACCATCACATTAGTTACTAACAAAGTTTAAGCATTTTCAAGGTATTTTGATGATCTTAAGCGTGAAAATAAAAACGACATTAGCATTCAGAATTCTAAAATGGTATAATTGGACTAATTTAAATGTTATAACTGAGCGTTTATACTTAAGACTCTGTTTGAGGTAATCGCAATCATGTTAATGCAAATATAAATTTCCATAGCGTTCATAAATTTTTTAAAAAATTTGTTATTTCAAATAAAAAAATTTCAACTGGCATATCTTCAAAGTTATTATTGTCAGCAAAATTCCATAGCACAATTTTCATAACACATTATCACAGCAATTTAAAGCAATTCCTGAACATCGCCATTTGAAACTGGTATGGCATTAGATATTCAATACAAATACCGTATGCAAAGTCCATGCAGCCTCATGAATTTTATATTAGCACATCGCGATTATGGAGAACATTTTATGTAATTTAACAACAAGTATAAACGCTGTCATTATTCCATTATTTCCATATTTGCACTATATCACAAACCTTACTAAATTTAAAAGTACTAGTGATATGCTTAATAATGCATATAATGTATGGCATAGGATTATGGCTCAACTTATAGGTTAGCTTACCAAAATCGCGGACTTCATTTTCAGTAAAGATCAGTGAAGATGTTTGACTATCAACCGAGGATCTCGTCTCTATTTATACGGTAGGGTGAAAAGAGTGAAAGGATGGTCAAGTAGGCGGGAAATTGTGGGATGGCAAGTCCATCCTCAACATCCCATTAGCTGTTGGAAGATCAGTTGTTACCATAGCATCTCCACCAAAAAAAAAAAAAAAAAAAAAAACAAGATAGCGAGCATCCTTGCAACATCTATGAAGGCCAAGAGAGTACCAGAGGCGTGCTTTATGCACCGGTGAGATCATTGCTGACTACGGGATGTCCCATTTTTCTGGCCCGAATACTATTCATTTCGTGAAAACTCATAGGCTATCTCATTGACAAAAAACCCCTTTGAAATTCAATCTTGGCGTGCCATTCAAAATTAAGTTGGAGGAGGAGATAAAAGAGATTTCGATTTCACACTTTCGCTTATCGGCCCACTGCATTTTTTTTGTGTAACGTTTTTATTTTTTAAAAGTCATGCAAAGATGCGAGCATATAGCATCTTTCTCTTCATGGTCACATGTAAGTTACTTTTTAGCGAAAATACGTTATCAGAATTAGAAATCGTAATTGAAAATCCAAGTTACATACAATCTTGTGACCACAATGAAAAAATTAAGAAAATGGGGCCAAAATCGTCTTACTAATTGCTAATTGATAGATCTAGTTTTATTTTTAAATTTGATATGTGCCGATAAATTCGATAAGCAGATTATGTTTATTTTGTAGGGTCTTATCAGTTTAACCTGAATGTTGTAGCGGTTTGATTGTATTTAACAAAGTTTCTTATATAATTTTCATTATACAAGTTTGCTTTTCAATTAGATGTAAAACGTTAGAATTCTAAAACCTTAATTGAAAAGATATCAAGTGTACCTATTTATTTTGCAAGTAACACAATTTAAAAACTACCATTATGATGCAGAAAACTTTTTGACGCACTAAATATTTCAGTACAGAAATAAATAATACAACGAAAGTGCAGAAAAACTGAATTCTGTATGCCAGTTTTTTAATCTTTACCATATTTTGTTTTCATATATTCGTCAACTAGGTTATTTGAAACAAACCAGTCAAATGTGTTTAAAAAGTGTCTATCAAAACATTTTTAACTTTGATTATTTTATTAACAACCTGCGATAATTTACAACTGAATTTTTATTTCTCGGGAATAAACTGCAGAATTTATTACGTGAAAGTTGCTTTATGCTTAGTTAGTAATTACAACTATAATGTATTGATTTATAATTTTTTATTTGTTATACAGAAATTATGTATTCAGCGAGTATAACGGTGTAACCTCAAAGCCACAACCAACAATAAGCCAAAGTAGATTTTCTTTATTTTTTACAAAGACTTAACTCCTTCCATGATAGAAAACAATTAACAGGAACTGCTAATGGTAAACATTATTAGTTAATTAAGACAGGCTGCGGTCTGCTTGGGTCTCACAAGTCACTCTTATTGCGTACATGTTCTAGATAGCGAGAAATTTTTTTCCAATTATTATGACAATTGTGGGAATATAATCGTTAATAGCATTCACAAAGAAGAAATTTGAGCTCTCACGTTTTTCATCCTTTTCATCAGGTATTTTTGACCAAGTACTTTATAATAAACGTTTATCAGGGAGTAATTAATTCACACAATGGAGAAAAGGTTTGACCCTTAAATACTAAAATTACAAAACTTGTTACTTTTCAAAGACAATATATTATAATTAGGTTAACGGATATTGTACCTCCGTAAATTGTACAATTAAGATGCTAACGCCTCATGCATTTTGCGTATATGCTACACTAGGCTTATATTAAAAGTAAATCACAATGCATATTATGCTCATGGATTAAAAGATGACCTTTAATTTTTTCGTATGTTCAAAGCAGATAATACGATTTGAACCCTGCTGTTACATGCAGAGTACAAAATGTATCCTAATATCATGGGGCTGCAATAGCATACTTTCGTTGCCCTATATTTTAAGCAAAAATGACACTACAAATTTGTTAGTTCATTTAGCACTCTAGAGGCCTACATTTCACCTAAACTATAAAGTAATCCCATTTCTAAACAAACTCAAATGGCATTTACTTAATGTACCCAATATGACACAACAATGCATGAAATTCTTCGGACAGAAAGTTTCAGAAAAGTATTTATGGACATAATGAAAACATTATTCAATAATATTTGGCCTACTAGTAATAAATGGAACGACTGGTTCCTTGCATGCTAGTCAAAATTTGAAAAAAATATAGGCAATGCAATTAGAGATTGACATTTTACAGTTAATTTACATTTTTGAATAAGGTCAAAATTTTCCCATTCTTTGAAAAATATTATATTAACATTGTTTCCATTATGACAATCATTAATTCCCAATCTCACACCTGAGCTAACTGTCCTTTTTTTTCAAGCTGTGAAAATAAAATATAAGTTTAAGAATAGAAAATATTATCCTATTATGTTATCCAAATTACCCATGGACCTTTATGATACATGCAAATCATTTGTCGACGCATTTTATTCATTTCCTTACGAAATCTTCTGCAAAACCATGTATAATTCTGATATAATATAATTTGAAAGTGTTTTTTCAAACCGTTGTATAAAATTCTTTAAATATCTAAAATTTTCACCGAAACACACCTAAGAGGCAGGTCAGTCATGGTAATTTTGTTACGTCAGTCAATAATGTTTTGCAAAAATACGTTAGAAGGTAGTATCTGGGTAATGGGCGGATTTTTTATGTAAAGTAATACCTACGACATTAAGTTGACTAGTACTATCTCAAATCTTAGCTTGATAAGGCTATATGGAAAAGCAATTTTATGTATACAGCAATAGCCACACCAAAACTAAGAATTTTTCTAAATGTTAGTGGGCAGCTTCATAGTTCAAACCGTTAGCTTGTTAATAAAGAACACATTAGCACCCCTTTCGTAATAACACTGTAGGTAAGAATTGGGACAACTAACTCCCCATGTTGAACATGGAATCTTGCGTGAATTGCAACAGTAATTACATACCAGTAAAGTTAAAAAAATCGACTTTCGCCACTGTTATGAATGCAAAGAAAGTAAAAAAAAATACAAATTACTTCCGCTTTCATTGTTTCCCTGGACAAAATAAGGTCTGAAAAGTCAACATCAATACAAATTAACATCAATTATAACGAATTTTAATTTAATTTAATGTTTTTCAAGTCATCTGGAAAACCCTTGTGTTTTTATGCAAAAGTGTTGGCAGTGTGAGAATTAAAGCATGCTACGAAAATAAAAAAAGAATAATAAATAGCTAATAAAGGTAACTACCCACTTCCATTGTCTAATTTTAAATTTTTATATTTTCATTGTGATAGTAGGAAAAAATTACCTCCCAAAAAAATCATGATTATGGTTATTTAAACATTCAATCACACATTCTCGTCTACTACTTTTCCACTAGATGAAATACGTTTAAATAAAACGACCATTTATTAAATACACTATAGAGGAAACTAATAATATCATGTTTAAATATTATTTGTCACATGTCCTAATTTTATTGGAATTTTTCACTACAACTAGGTATAGACATTATATAAATTGATGTACTGTGACCACCAGATCAAATGCGTGTATATGTCAAATTAATACGCATGCAAAGGTGCATATCCTTCACGGTTTATCACGATGTTAATTATTTAATTAACTGCCATAACAAACGTGATAATAATAAATGATGTTTGATTCTTTTTTCCCTGATGATAAGCATAAATATACGGCTAACGCCTGTATAGATTATTGTACAATACGCAAACATTACAAAACACGCATGACTGTTTCAGTACATTGATATTCATTCCGCGTTTACATTGTACGACATTGTGTGGCAATGTAGACGAAACCTTGTAGGTGATTTGCTCATTAATAAGAAGCATGCCTCATATAAACAATGAAAACAAAGTTTCCTTGAAGATTAATTCATTTTTTTTAAAAGATCTGCTTATTTTGGTTGAAATGTTAACGAGCTCAGCTGCAACATTTTTTTCAATCTGGTAAAAGTAACATCACATAAGCATTTTGAGACTTCAAGGATGATGAAGAATAATCCCTAATTCCATCATACAAAAAAATCAAAACTACCTCTAGTAAAGTGTTAATCACGAATGATGAACCAACTCATTTTCGCAATGTAAATGATTAGTCAAAATAGTGTGCGTACGATTCATGTATAAGAAACTACTTGTAAACAAGTAAAAGATTTTGCGGAGCTTGTATGCTTGATCCTTGGACACTTGAGTGTGTGTGACAACTTGTTTAACATAACAATGATGAGATAAGTAAATCTTTTCAGGACTGACCTATCTGATCAATGATGCATGATTGATTAAACCTATGTATGTTTTGAAATAAGTAACACAAAAATCAAATCCTGAAACCTACTTTAGAGTTAGGCAGTAGACTCAAAATAGCTAACAGGTGTAACATTTGTCTAATACTATGTCAGCAATAAGAAAATAAAATATTTATTAGATATTTTTATATAATTTTTCAAAAATTCGAGGTATATTTGGGTAATTAGAGCACAACTTTAAAATCTTATTAGGTATATAGAAGGCTTTTACAGCTGAAGTTAATGAGAAAACATTGCTCCTTTGTAGACATTTGTATGAGAGAAAGTACTTTACAATTGTACATCAGATGTTGACCTAATTTAAAGTTGACAAATGTATTTGTGGGCTGCATGTAGATTTGGGGGAAAATTATAAATAAAAAATTCGAAATCTTTGTTAAATTTATAAAACCTACCTTCACAGGATGCTCTATTCACCTTGAAAACATTCATACTAGCTTGTATTTTCCCTTTCCTTAAAAGAAGCCACTCAGATACCCATCTTTCGTTCATAGTTTCCAAGAAATTTTCAACAGATAATTAGATAAGAATTTTCAAACAAGGTGAGGCCTTTCAACGAAAGAAACCTTTATTATTGTTGTTATTATTATTATTATATGGAATTAATCACAAATAAGATGACTTTTTTTAAAAATGGTGTCAAGACCAACAATAAATGTAAGGTTACGTAGAGTGAATAACGGAAAAAGTAGACCATATCAAAAAGATACGGTTTGGTGAATATTATTTCTTGTCAGAAATATGTCAGTAAATTGACGAATTGTGAAAT
Organism: Julus scanicus; assembly: GCA_034698625.1. Classification (NCBI taxonomy): domain Eukaryota; kingdom Metazoa; phylum Arthropoda; class Diplopoda; order Julida; family Julidae; genus Julus; species Julus scanicus. The sequence continues at coordinate 15,000 of JAQGBW010000573.1, read as the reverse complement.
CCAATTTATAGGAAACACTTGATATTATTTTAGTTTAAAAATACAGAATGGCATTTAATGAAATTTACCATTCAATTATGAGTTTATTTATTTTAATTCTCTTTAAAAAGTTCTCAATAATAATTGAACAATGGTATAAAATACGATTTCTAAATTCCACATGTATACTGTTCAAATATTTTTTACACAGGTCAAACGCATGAATATAATGATTGCCCTCTTTGTGAATCAATGTAATGTTAATTTGATAAAGGGAACGTGCAGTGTACAATAAAAATAGGGCTTTATTAATTGTAGTGTCAAAAAATTGCAAACTCAAATGTGGCCATGATTTCAACATTTCATGCAATGAATGATATCAAAAGAAGTAAATGTAATATCGTATTGCACGGATCATGGAGTTAAACCGCGGTATAACGTGGATTATATACAATGATCAAAGAAGTAAATAATAATAAAGTATTTTATTCTCAAACTGTTGTCATGTTGGAATAAATGGCATGAGCAAAAATGTTGTGGTTTACCTTGCCCAGCTAATTCTGCTATACTTTGAAACGACCTAGGCCCACATTGCGATGGACGTGGAGTGCACCATGTTACTTTGATAGACAAAATACATTCAGTGGTCAGTTTTAATAGCTGTTTTCCGTATATGACCCTGTTTAATAGCATGCACGCAAGGGAAATTGTTTATTAAAACTAACCACGGGAGCGATCTTCATGATAGGTGCGTGATTTTACTTGTACTACTGTAAATTATTTATTTGTTTTAAATGGACGCGTGCTATAGTCAATAAATGATAAAAAAACAATAACAATACAAACTATATGTCTGCAGATTTTCATACATGAATGGAAAACATCGCACTACATATATTGTAGTACCTTGAATGTTTGACAGTTGTATTAGTATTAAACGTGCCACGGATTTGTCTTGTCATTAATTACTTATAATTAGGACAATTTGAAAACTACGTGTTGAGGTTGCATTGTGTTCAATGTTTTTTTATATTTCTACAAGATTCGATTTGTCCTACATTAAAACATAAAAAGATAATTACGATTTTCATATTAAAATTCACTGGATAAAAATCATGTTTATAGAAACGTACATAGAACGGATAGATACTGTAGGTCATAAAAAGTAGAACCCAATAAAAGATCACAACTTCATGAAAAATGCTTCGATTTAATGAAATTTGGCACTTACATAGAACAATAGTGTAGGAAGAAAAATGAATTAACAAATGTGCTCAAAATGTTCTCCGGTGACCTTTACACAAGCCTGGAGTCTAACGCGCCATTCTTTGATTGACGAATCGATTATACCCTGGTCGAGTTCAATCCAAGTTTTCTTAATTTGTAGTTTCGAGTTTTCGATATTATTACTCTTTGATTTGTAAACCTTTTCCTGGAGAACTCCCCAAATGTTGTAGTACACTGGATTCTAGTCCAGACTGTTTAGTGGCCAGTGGCGTTAACCAATGCAGCAGTTCAACTACACTGTTTCTCTGTAGCTGTTTCTCAACTATGACAAACTTCATTTAAATCGAAGCATTGTTCACGAAGTTGTGATTTTTCATATTGGGCTTACGTTTTTATGACTCACTCACAGTGTAGCATACTATGTACTGCAACGTTGCATTTTTCGAAATATTTTCTCTTGGGTGTTATTATTTCAGGTGTACTCTTGAAATGTGAGTAGATGTTATTTTAAGCTTAAGATTTACATTAGGTAGGTGAATGTGGGTTGACCTTTTTCAATGGATTAGGATTTTCCCAAAAATTTCCCAACTTATCCGTAATAGCAAAATATGATTGGATTTGCCATGTCAATAGTCAAGTATACTGTTGTATATTTTCTGTTAAGTGCATCGATAAAACTGCTATTGAAATTTAAATGTAACCGTTTAGATTAATGTAACGTGTCTATGCAGTCAATTATTTAAGCTAAAGACTTCGCCCCTACGGCCTTCGACTGTCAACTTGTGTGGAACTGACCAACTTTAATTAGGCTTGTAGTCATTTTGAGAAACATCATGCTAGCATTTTCTGTCATTACATATTAGTTTTGAAACATTAAAAAATGATAAAATTTCATGTATTTATATGCATTATGGTGCCCAGTTTGACACGAAACACGTGTTTCTACGATTGTTAATGGTATTAATAAAGTCAACTTTCTGATTCCTGTATATTTAAAAGGAGGTCATTTAAACATTTTAGCTCCATCTAAGCATAATAATAGCAAAATGTTTTCTCAAAGCACAATGCTTGAAATAATAACTAGCATGGATTTTTAATTGTATTCTACTTTCCTTGTCAATAGTCAATATTTTTCAGTGCATGTATATAAAAGACAAGTAGGCTCAATACAACATTTAATTAAACAGAAAACTTGAAATTAATTAATGGCAAATACAAAGAATTACATGCAATTAAATCTAAAGACTGCCATTTTAAAGAATACAACCTTCGTAATCTGTTTAATATAAGACTGATTAATATCACAGACATAGAATATTAATCAAGGTGGGTCTGTCTACATTTTTCAGGTGTATGGCTCAACAGCATTCCTGTTAAGTAGTTTAACAACGACACCATCTATCATTTAAGTAGTCCTGTAAATGGAATACAAACTACATACAAATTAATCAATGTAGCCCTACATTCGTCTCTTAGTACATAACAGTTACATAAATGTATGTAACAATAGTATAGAATAAAAAACTCGGTTAAAAAAATTGGGGTTGCACTTAAAACAGCAATAAAATTATAAGATTTTATTCAAAACGTTACGGATCCTTATATAGTAGTGTTCATAATTTGCATCATCGTGAGTTTTCATTTCGAATTTATAAGAAAATCTCATCACCTTTATTATCTACGTACGTGATAAATATGTAATTCACGGAATAAAATGAAGGTTTTTGGGTAGATGTACATACGTACATAATTATATCTAGCATCCTTGGGCACCTTATGTTATAGGCTGGAAATACCAAGCAATTAATTCAAGGTTTTAAGCTTAGAATAACATAACATTTATCTGCCAGGTAATTTTTCATCAAGTTGTAGTAAAAAATTTGAATTTTTGTTTTCAAATTTCTGAGATGTAGGCTTATTTCCTATTTAAAAGTAATATGAAAATGTTATTGTCACCCATCTATTGACTATTGTAGAAAACATTGACCTCTCGCAAATAATCAATTTAAAAATGACTAAATATCAACCAGGAAAGCTTATTGCTTCAGATTTCACCTGTGTTACCTGAATACTAATCTTGTAAAAAGAGTAGGCTCATTTGGTAGAATTGTTATAGCCATAAACACATGATTACGCAGAACCAATTGGTTTATGGCATCATAAAGCATGATCATGACCAATTAAAATTATGGGGAAACCAGGCAACATTATCTCACCCATAACAAATTTAATTACCAAAGCAAATATTTAAATTTTACTGTTTAACTTTTGAATGGTTGAAAAGGATTGGGTTAAAGGCTCATATGCCCTGGGGCCTATTCAAAAAAGAGATCCCCGAAATTCCTTCAAAAATTGACCCCCTTCCTACCCCCTGTCCACATGGTGTCCGCTTTCGACCAGACCCCCCATCATGGACGTCCTTAATTTTTTTTTTTTTTTAAAGTAGGATGTCCAGAAAATGTTTTGGATACATTTTCAAGCAACCACCACACTACCAATTAAACAAAAAATCATTCCAAAACTTAAAAATATCATCATTAGTGGACGTCCATAATGGTTATTCCCTCCCTCCCCCCTGCCCACACGGTGTCCACATACCAGCAGGCCCCCATTCTCTTTCTTAACCCCATCTTGAGGACCTCCTTTTTTAATGGCTCCTTTGATAAAATTGGAAATTACACGTCAGATATGACCAATCAAATCCTTGACGACCAATTTTTAGACAACAGGAGACAACATACTTTCCGAAGTTAAATCCTTGATCTCGTCGTTTTAAGGTAAAAACAATGTTGAGGCATACTTTAACATTTGTACCTATCACATCAATAGCAAATGTCAAATTTTATGCGCAGCCTACGACCTACTACCTGTATTTATTCTGAAGTACACCGAAACTAATACTAAAACCGGAAAACTTAGTGAATAAATTAATCGTATCCTAATCCTTGCATTAAATTATTATCTAAATATTTTTGCTAAGCCTACTTCCTAGGTAAAAATAGCAATGGTAGAAGTCCTTGAGTTACCATCCAGGTGGTTATAAATTATTTCCCAGCAGAAACTTAGTCTGATCAATTAACTTTCATTCAACTGAAATTTGCTTAATCATGGATTTAATTCGAACCCATTTTCTTTCTTTCATTACATAAGTTGCTTTTTAGGAAATCGTTACACTAACAAAGACTTAGAGCACGGATGATTTTCATGTTGAACATCAGTTAGACATCCGAATAACATAAAGTACATGTAACTGAGCATGACTAAATTTAAATTGTTAACCTGGAAATTCCGCAATGAACAGATATAGTGATTTTACCGTAGGTCATGCAACAGATACCCACATAGCAGTTAACATTTAATTAGTCAGGTGACCAGAGTCACGTTTTCGTGACAATCCAATGTGCAAGTTTAGAGGGAAAAATATTGCTACGTATAAATTATGGTTAAGGAATTCACGAAGCAATCACTCAAAATCTAACAACCGAATATGCTCTTTTGTTTAATCACATTTATTCTCATCTTCAGGCCATTTTTGATAGAAAAATAATTGGGAACTTAGTTATACGAAAGTATTTCAAAATTGTTCATTAGTCATAACTCGACAACTAAACTTTCTAAATAACTAAATAATCCCATTAAAGAAATTAGTGAATAATAGAAATTAAAAAGTTGTCAAATGAACGTTGTAGTTCACCATTTACTTTCTGTGTAATAAACAATTGAAATAAGCCTTCTAACCCAGTGCAACCTTTGTAACTTGACCAATTTTATTGGCCCCTTAACTTAGTTTTAAAGCAATTGCACTTTCAAGGAGTTTCAGGTCAGTGCACATCTCACTAACGTTTGCTCTAACACAAATTACCCTATTAAATGCTGAAAAATAGACCTAGTTCCAAAATGTCCACACTTACAAAATCATTAAAGGAAATGATACACTTTCACTCGTTGTGAATGCCTCAAGAGTTGAAAAACTTTCTCCCACGAACCAAACAACCTGAAGTACGTGACTCTTGCCAGTGAACTTTTTTAAGTAACAAAAAAATCGTGCTTTTCTGGATTTTTTTTTTGTATTCGCAGAAAAAGAGCCCAAACCACATTGCTTTCTTAAGGAAAAAAAATAATTTAGGAGGGGTAAAAGAGAAAGGCAAAAACGTAAACCTGTTGTACGAACAGGGCAAGCTTAGGCAGGTGGCAGAGAATCTCATCCAATAAATAAAACGACTTGCAATATCTAGGTCGTGTAGTCACTTTCATTGTTTAGAAATTGCATGTATTTTCTTTGCATCGTCTCAGCTTGTGGTATGTTAAGAAAATCACATTCTGTACATATACGTGAGCAACCAAAAAACCAATCCTAGTTTTTCTACTTCAATTAAGCCATTATTATTAGTTTATTGCAGGTTAAACTTGGCCATATACTACATGCAGTAATGCTTAGAGCATTCAATATACATGGGCGAATGTAGGAATTCAGCATTGATACACCAATCTCCACATACACTTCAATAAATGTATATTTTGATAAGAACTTACCAGTCTTCACTGGTGGTACTGCAGTTATTGTCCGAAAAACAAACAACCGGAAGTGAACTTCAAGTCACGTCGAATCCCTATGAATTGTTTTGACGATTCTTTTGTTTCAAACTTTCCCATTGGTATACATATTTGATGTACTCTTTAGGAGCATTCTGCAAAAAAATACATGCATAAATTTATGAAAAATCTGTGTATAAATTTACAAAGTGATGTACACAAGATGAATAAGGATAGTTGAAGTAATTAAAAAGGGTTAGTAAAATCACTTCTCAAGGATATTTTCAATGGGCATGCAGACCTGATAATTAATTTCATGAATAGATTTCTTTGTTTTATAACAAACAATTATGTGTTGTCCATCTGACTTCTCCTTTATTTTATCTTGCTAGTGAAAGTTTATTGTTATGAAAGAAACCTGTGTTATTGAAGTCAGAAATTCCTACAGCATTACAACATTTATACATTGTATCAGCTCAAACATAACGCTTGTATATCAATGTAAACTCAAATTTCATTTGTTGATTATCATTGAAAGAATATATATCATAATAAACACCATTCTTTTCAAATTTTTCAAACAATTATACCTAATTCAAAAATTGACACCTATTGTGTAATTGAGATCAATTATGCATGGTGAATCACAACCCTATCACTTTCAATGGGTGAAATTTTAAAACACAATTTCAGCCAAACAAAAAGAGATTAAATAAAAATAAAAATTGTTTAAAATAGCTTGATCAATCAGAAATTGTATCACTTTTTCGTTTTTGACTTTGAAATAGTAGATTTTTTTTTAAAATTAATAAACAAGTTTGAAAAATGTCCGTTAATTTGCCCACGCTACCAGCAGGTGCACGAGAATTCAAATTAACGGACATTTTTCAAACTTGTTTATTAATTTAAAAAGAATCTACCATTTCAAAGTCAAAAACGAAAAAGCGATACAATTGCTGATTGATCAAGCTATATTAAACAATTTTTATTTTTATTTAATATCTTTTTGTTTGGCTGAAATTGTGTTTTCAAATTTCACCCATTGAAAGTGATAGGGTTGTGATTCACCTTATGGAAAGTTACAAATTACAAATAACAACACTACATAAATAAATGAAATGTGCACAATTGAGGGCAATTAACTGGAATGTTTTATTACGAACAGTAAAAAAACGTGAAAATTAACAGCACTACAGATACGATGAAACATCATAGAATTTAACAAAGATAACACATTAATTGTTAATAATGGAAAAAATCTAGAAAATGTACAATTTGATTTTGTACATTGGCAATTCACATTGGTGTATTAATTAGCAATTTGAATTCTTAATTTTCAATTCAAAACATTGAAAATTTAGGGATAAATCTGTCGAAATCCAGAAGAATATTGGGTGTTTGTTGGTACTTGATAGGCAGCAGAATTCTGAGTATTTGTTGGTACTTGATAGGCAGCAGAATTCTGAGTATTTGTGGGTACTTGATAGGCAGCAGAATTCTGAGTATTTGTGGGTACTTGATAGGCAGCAGAATTTTGGGTTGTCGGAACTTTGTACGCTGCCGTATAATAAGTTGTTGGGATTTGGTAACCGGCAGAGTACCGAGTTGGGGTTTGGTAGCCAGTGTAAAATTGGGTTGTTGGGTATTGATAACCAGCAGAATACTGGGATGTTGGAGTTTGGTAACCAACAGAATACTGGGACGTTGGAGTTTGGTAACCAGTGGGGACATAAGTAGCAGGGACTTGGTAGCCAGTCGTATATTGGGTTGTTGGGTAGTGATATGGGTATGTGTTGGGTGTTTGTGATGGAAGTAGGGAGTTATAGGTAAGAGTAGGAACAGATGGTATGTATTGGTATACTGTTTGTGGGACTGTAGAAGTGGTTGGAGTGTTGACCCCCTGAGTGGCTGTGGTGGTTACTGCTGTTTCTCCTGTGGTTGTGGTTGTAGTTGCTGGTACTGTAGGTATTACTCTGTATCCATCGGTGCCAGCCGTGTATTGAGTGGTACGAACAATACCATCGGGTCCAACGTAGCTATAGCTTCCCAACACGGTTCCAGTCAAATCTCTAGTTTCTGAACGAGTACTTTGTCCATCATTATAGCCAAATCTGTAGGAGGTTCCCACAGGTTGTTGTGGAGTGTTCAGGGGCTCAATGGCTAAGGTGTACGCCACCAGAAACAGGAATGTCTAGTAAAATAACAGGTCATATCATAAGGTGATTTACTTATCTTAATTGAGACAACACCTAGTACATTCTTTATCATTAATATTATAACTACTTGTATAATGGCAGACAAATGTAGTTCATGGTTTATCCATTTGGGAGTTAGTAACTGAATATATATTCCAGGATTGTATAGCTAGTTAAATGCACTGCAATGTTTTCATATCACGAGAGCTTATAAAATCTCTACAAATAACATTTGGGATTCTGCTACAAGATATGTATGTTAACCCAATTCAAGTGAACAATTCATTATCTTCTGAATAACACGAACGGTTTTAATTTGTCATGCAATTCTTTAGGTTTAGTTCGTTTTGTATGAGCAATTTTCTGGTCTAATTGATGAATAATACAAGTGAATTTCACCTTGAACATGAAAAAGTAATAGAGAAACTAACTTCAAAAGCGAATAGCCGACTGTAAAATCCCCCTTTCACCATTATACTTGTGTGTTAGGGTTTAAGAAGAAAAAGTTACAGACCTACACTTACATCTGCCCACATATTAGAGTAATATTCAGGGAATAAAATTTAAAATTAAGTTGCCCTTGAAGTTCAAAAAATTTTAAGTTTCTAAGACGTAATAGCCAGGTGGTATTTTGATAATGATTGCATTATACGCACAGTTTCATTGCATCTGCTTTTAAAAAAATAATCTTAAAAAAATCCCTTTGAAGCATTATAGCTTACTTAAAAACCTGAACAGTTACCCTTGAAAAATTTCTTCAAGCCTATGCAACTGGGGAGAAACCCACTGTATAGTTTGAACCAAATGGACTGTTATCTGACTTTCACACAATAGTAGTAGTTTGGGTTCAAACTAAGACTGTAATTAAGGAAATTAGCATTTGTAAAACAAAAATAATTGCTAAATTAGCGTCATTCCGATGACTATACAATCAATACTGTGCTATATAATTTAATCCCCGCCTGAGAAAAAACATATTTGAAGGTACACACCCAAGGATATGGAAATCCACATTAGTCACATTGACGGTAGGAATTAAAATTTAGAAGAAAAAAATACGTTTGGGTAAACTTTCATCTGACTACCTTTACTGAAAAGTATCACTAAATTATACGTGAGGCGTTTTCTTTTCAATTTAGTAACATATTACACAATGTGTGACAAATGAAAAGTTACAACAAATAAACTTTGAGAACTTGCCTCATTCAAATATATATATTTTATCATCGAAATAACAATAACGAAAATCTATGAAACAGGTAAATACTGTCAAGACTATATCATTCTACAAGTATGTCACAATCTATATATCATTGCTATGGGAAACAAATTATACTAGATCTAATCAAAATTGACAAACTCACCACTTTCTTCAACATTTTCAAGTTTTGAAACCAGGACTGTTAGTCAGGTTAATTCAGGAAGGCGTTTTACTTCAGAAAGTGAAGTTTAAATCTACGCCAGAATCAGTATTTATACTAGGAAAGTGACCGTGAAATATTTCCACCATTTCAGAAAAATGGAATTAACTTTCAAGTTAAGTGTCAAGGTTATCTCTGTATCTTAAAATAAATCCAATCTGTATAAATTTGTGAAAAACATTTTAAAATTCTGTAGGTGCAAACCCTATTTTATAGCTCAACATTCATGCACTTATAAGATCATTACATGGTAATTTAACTGCATTATTCATTTGTGAGGGAAGGCGAAAGGGTTGATTCCGTTGTTTTAATTTCCTTAAATGAAATTTAAAACACAATTTCAAATAAAAAGTATATCAAGAATGACCATGTGTTTCGAAGCTCAAGATGCCCACAAGTTTTAACACAATATAGTCAATTAAATAAAAATACAACGTCATTAAGCAAATTTTTTGATATGTCGATTTCATTTCAAGCAACATATATAAATTAAAATTAAAGTAGAATGCTACCCGGTAGTATCGTTAATGGATATTGTTCCCTATATAATTATTCACTGCACTTACATAGTGAAAGTTCCTTTAACTAACCATTAAGTGCAAGCAGAGTAGAATAAGAGTTAACCAAATTTAACATATGCAGTTTTTTACAGCGCCAAGTAATTAGATTATACCAAACATGTATAAATGTCAAATAAACCAAAAACATGAAGGCAGCAGAATGTATAGTGAACTAGGACACGTATAACATTCATTGCAAAGACACGACCTAGCTGTGTCACGAAATGAAGATTCATAACAATTTATTCCCATATTTAGGCATACACTTACAGGAAAACACGTATTCCAGCGTAATTATTTGGGAGTATTTAGGTGTTGATGTGAACAGCAGAAATTAGATCTTTCAAAATTAATGTGTTTCAGAGAACAATGCTTCATTAAAGTATACGATGATAGAAAAAGCACTTAATATGTAATTTATAGCGCCAATGAAATGCTTAATTTATTAGCAATAAAGCCTCAACTTGTAATATGAAAACAGAAATAATATCAATTTATTTATATGTGAAAGTGATATGGCATTAAACAACGAATGTTTCAAGTTGAAACTATATTTTCAAGCTATACCAGTGTTAAAAGGATTTTTAGTGGATATCCCTGGTTTGACTTAACAACTCATTGACTCACATTGTACAAGTAGAGCAGTCACTTATCAATTGCAGAATAACAAGTTTTATAGCAGAAATGTCGCATGTAAACCATAAATATCAAACAATTTGTAACAATGAATGAAGATGCCGGAATTGAATTTGACAGTTATTTGCAAGAGAGAAAATCACACGAATTTGTTTTTCAATGATCAAAATTTTGGTTACCAAAAATAAAAATCGTGTTTCAAAGAACAGTTTTATGCACATTGTCTCCCACACAGACATAAATCTAAATCCTAAAACTCAAGGACTGCGTGTAGTGATGGCTCGCCATGTTGTCCGTTTGCTGAACACGAAGACTCATTCACCTTAACACCTTTTAAGGGAGGGGCGGACATGTTGTTGGACATTCAAAATTTAGGTCAAAGTTATACGCCAAAAGCTTCACTCGTGACAACTACAGGTGAAGACCATGCATGATAAATAACATTTTTACAATAAAAATCCTTCATTCTTTAAAGTTTGCGTAGTGTGCGTTAGAACATACACCACCAACGCAGATCTGGGATAAAAAAACGCAAAACTTGACTACGCATTCATGGTAATTTTAAAACATTCGATTTGTTTATAATCGCAAACCATGTGAATCATTCATAAAAACTTTAAATTAAGATACTAATCAATAATGACGTCAAAACAGGACATGCAACGTTATCTAAATCTACACATTTGTGCCAATACCTCGAAAGTAAAGTGAGATTAAATGCTTTTTCTACATTTTCAAACGTATGAGTTGTGTCATTTAATTCAATTAGAAGCGAAGGGATCAGAATTTTAATTTAATGATTGTACAGGGCGACTATGAGGCGTTTTCTACAATTGAATCTTAGACGTCCTTCAGCTTATCTCGCGGAATTAATGATTTTCTTAAAAAAATAACTGTCAAAAATCCAAACAATTTTACTCAGTAACAGTTGCGTAGCGATAGGTGAGGGGAGGGGGGCATCCGCGCCGGTAGCTAGGGAAGCCAAAGGGGCGCCCAAAACATTAAAATGATTTGGTGGATTATATATTAAAACTCATTATTCCCTCGGTCATTTTTCTCAAATGTTTAAAAAAAATTTCCTTATTGAAAATGCTCATCACCTTTACAGTATCTATTTTGTGCATTGATGAATATTTAGCACACTTTATAAAACATGTTGGAATGTTTGTGTCCACTAATCTAACGAACATGATTGAGGGGGAGGAGGGGGGGGGGGTTGACTGAAAGAATAAAACCATTTGGCATTGGAATGATATTTTGTTTTCTCACCAGGGAATGAGATTCTCTGTCAACTAACAAACAAAAAAAACTTAAAAGGACTAATAGTTTGGTAGGCCTCCTTTTATACAACCTTGCATAACAAGAAAGCATGACAGGAAAGCTCGGTAAAACTTAATTAGGTTTAATATAAAAAAAAATAATATGGAATTTCAGATGCCATTTTCAACTTCAGATTGTGGCGACGCAAATTTGGGTGTTTTGCCCTGGGTGCCAAATATCCTCGCTACGCTATTTCCAAAGCTTTAAATTGGGCCACAATTGTGTAATTTATATGATTTAACTACTAGTAATACAATAAAACAAAAACTGCAATGAGTGTAATTAACGAGGAAATTTAAATACGTTTAATTAGATAAAACTAGAAAATAACTATTAGGCTTTCTATAAATCATTTTAGGATAAAATTAAACCCCTTTTTTACTATAAGGGAAAAAACGACTTTCTAATCGCTATGATTATTATTTCGAATCTACTTTATATCAAATAGCTGTATTTCTCACATATTATAATGAAGTAACAATATTCAGCACATTGCCCAGGAAGGGTTTCTCACGTTTTCCAAAATAATTTATCACCTTGCTGCCTATGTAATTACAAATGCGTTATTATGTACTGCTAAAGTTTTGGAAAATAATTATACAGAAGATGATTTACAAGATTCTTCTGTAGCTGGAATCATGAAGAATATCCTACCAGTTAGGGAAATAATCACTTTACATCATTCTTCAAAGGTTTTTCGGAATATATAAACTTGAATCACCCTGAATATGTGTACTTGCACTATGACCTCTATAGTTATACGTTGAATCATCAGAAACTTTTTCCAATTCTAATAATTGCAATAAGTACATTTTATAGACTTATTTGCACAATCAATTTTTGATTTGGGGCAATACTCATAAAGTCAGCTCTAATGAATCACTCGCAAAATAGACGTCTAAAAGTACAACAATAGTGCACATACCCTTGAGTAATCAAACAATAACAGTAATCAATCATTTTGATAGGTAACTCATAAGTTTATCATCAGTAAAGTATTTGCTAGCAAAATAAATCGTGAGCTTTATGATATTTCAGTAGAAGCTATATGCTTCCTTGAAAATGTTAAATTTGACTGACAGAGGATTAAGGATATAATAAACATTCAGGTTTATTTTGTAAACAATGTCACCAATGTCAAACACTGAGATGTGAGCAGTGGTCGGTCAATAGTGCCCTAATTGTGAAACATGTTCACTGTTCCGTGACACAACAATAGCACAATATCACAGTACAAAAAAGTACGATCTTAACCGTGAAATTGAAAATCTGCATTGTCCTCTGGTCACACTGCATTGTTCCATGTGCCCATAACACAAAAACTGTTCTTTCACATAATTCAAGGAGACGAGCCTCCCTTTTTTTTAGTAAAAAAAAGACAATGTAGTAATTGATTGCTAATTACAAACCGGAATAATAGTTAATTAAAATTAAGATTATATTTAGATTAAAGCGCGCATAGACGATTATTTGAAAATCCATTTGCTTGTAATTTCTTAGCAGTTTTAATAACGCAGACCAGTACTAATTAAGATCACAGCCTAGTTTAATGAAACAAAATATTTACGCTAGACTATTAAAGTATAGGTAAAGGTTTGCCAATCAATTTGTCAAATTGCCATTGTGATTAAAACCAATAGAATGTGGTTGTAGACAATGCATGGTTTAAAATAGTTTATATAGGTCTACCAATATCTTGATTGCCATTTGCATTGCAAAATAATTACGGAATAAATTTCGCTCTGATCACGAAATCTCAATCAGAAAAGAAATTTCAGGACCTCCCGGTGACGGTAACACAATTTAAAAAAAAAAAAAAACAACACAGCCAATCCTTAATAGGCTACAACAACACATTAAGTGTGCGGCTAGAGCGTTATGGGGTTAGAGTAAAAGTGTTAACACAACCTAATCCATTTCACGAATTTTCGTTTTCCATTGTTCAACTTCTACAAACGAAAGTTGAGTATTTTATTACGGTAATTTCGCCTCATTTGATAATATTCTAGTCTGAATGGTTTTCAATGAAACTTCCACATAAATATGGGCATTAGTGAAATTGACTAGTTATTAACGAGCTAATTTAAGGTGCACCAATCAAATATCGAGTAAAAAACTATCATATTTCATATTCATGCTTTTGTTCAAACATCAAAATAATCAACTACAAGAAAAGGTACATGTTTTGCATTATATGGGTCATTTGAAGACAAATGAACATATTTTTAATTCGCATTATTTGAGCCAAGTACGTCATTAATAAAAATTGGACACTAAAGATTAATATTGCAAATATTATGTTATCAGCTATGGCTAAGGAGACAAACTTTAACATGAAAACCATGTTGGAAAACAGCAATTTACGAATAATTTTTCGGTTTTATTGGGAGTTTTTTACTCTGAATGGGCGGAAAATTCAGTTTTTGTAACTTGTATCTAGAATACTTAAACTTTAAAGAAATGGTCACGGTCGTTTCACGTGGCTGTACATGTGGGCATTGAGGAGAATAACCTTTTTAGGTGGAGTAACTTACTATTACAAAAACTGAATGCAGCGCCATCGAGGAGTGTTTTTTGAACGATAAATTCACAAATACCCCGCTAGGTGCCAGCAGTTATTGATATATGATTCAAATTGATTTTATAAGCAACAGATGAATACGTTTGTGGTGTGGTCCAATAATTATTCTGTGTAGTTGAGCATAAAAACACATAAGTGAGAAAAAAATCACGTGCGATCACTAGAGTGAACTTCATTTTATAGATGAAGTTAACTCTGCATCCCTAGGTGGTCGTGTTAATAACCCTATTAACATAACATTCCAAACTATAATTTTTCACTAAATATCGCAATTAATTTATATACAATATACAATTATACTTTTAGTTGATCTTGGATGCTGAATACATACATATACAAGGTGGGCATTGCACATGAAACAGAAATGCATTTACAATGATTTGCAATGCATATATTGAAAATACATATAATTGAGACACCGAAAATGCATTTCTAAAAATGTATTTCAAAATGCATTTTGAAATGCATTTTAATGTCTCAATCTATATGCATTTTTGAAATGCATTTCAATGTCTCAATCTATATGCATTTTTGAAATGCATTTCAAT